>JAARMF010004467.1:0-11197 GCA_022844705.1 Toxascaris leonina
TAGTGTGCATCAAGTGTGTGACAAACACAGGAAAAAACTTTGAATATTTAACACGCTCGAAAAACAGTGAAGCAAACAAATACTCAAAGCATGTACACCAGTCAAGCAACACCTCTTCAATCCTCCTCTCATCCCTGCTGCTCCTTTGAGGCGAAACTTCACTGAAGTAAGCCGCCGACTCTCGAATAAAATCGCATTACACAATGTGGCATTGACAATCGATCGCTATTTCCACTAAACCTTTTAATGTGGAACTTGAAATAGCGCGCCAGTTCGACCAAACAATTTCAGAAAACAGACGGCGAAGCAAATGGTTGCGAAGTGATCGCCTGCAATTCGGCATTATCTCTGCGGTAAAATGCATCCAGCTCGTCCAATTCCTTCGCAAATTGCGCTTCCAGCTCCTGAAATGAGATGCATATCTAAGTGCTTTCGATTTAAAGTCAAAACATAAAATTGAAAGCGCACCTTTATATAAACTGTCGTCGCCCAGAAAACAATCAAAAGTCCATGAAAAAAAAAAAAAAAAAACGAGAACCTGAAGGAGGTATAGCCTCGTAAGAATTACAGTAAAGCATAATGCATACATAGTCAACAATTAAAATCATGCACAACAGCAACTGGTTAAAAGATATTAAGTGGTCACCTGCTTGCGAAGAGGTAACTTTGCTTTCCAGTCTGCGATCACCTGTTCATATTCTTTCTCGTATATCTCCAATTTGTTTTGCTCTGCTTCGAGCAACATCTTTCGTTTTTCGTTCTGAAGGTATATTCCAATAGTAATAACCGGTCGAAAACAAAAAAGGAAAGTTCATGTCTCTATCTTTAGAGCAGTGGAAACCGTACAGGAGATGATCACCTCTCTTTCACAAGCATGATATCAATAAATGCATCATATAAGAGCAATGATGTAGCACTCCACGCTATACTGCACCAAAGAATGCAACGCACGATGCCTTCCTCTATTGACACTGACCGCCCTTCACTGACGCACCCCTTCATTCAGAAGTTTTGTTATCAGATGTCCCTACAACAAAAGGAATGCCTACATTTCTCGCCCTTACCCCCCTTCCTCTCCCATCCTCTCGACATCTTGAAACCAGCTGAAAAGAGAGTAATCAATTTGGCTCAAACGACAGAATTTTCAATGCAAGTACTCGTTCCTCGCCAAAAAAAAACTCAAACAATTCGACTAACATGTATCTCTTCAAGCTCCCTTATGGCAGCCAGATTCTTCTCGTGCAATTCCTTCAGCTTGCGTGCAGCTTTGATCTCGTGGTCACTCATTGCATTCTTCACACGCAACTTCTCCTTCTCCTCGAACGCTCTCATTTTCTCGTTTATAACAGTCGCATCCTCTCCCTTAAAATAAGATATGCTTTTCATCATCTTTTATAGATAAAAATTCATTCCTCGAACCACTCTTCGTGATTCCTTAACGATAACAACCTATAAATCAGCAAACAGCATGCATGAAAGACTCATTTCTTATTAGCAGGACATCAACGACTGCCGAATGAGCTGTGTTTGTTGAGAACCATCAGTGGGAAAGAGCATCAGATGATGAGAAAAAATGTGAGCAATAAGGGTAATTCTTTGCATTTCATGCAACTATCGAGAGAAATTCTCTGAAAGTCCGATGGGGAAAAGTTCCGAACGCACTCCGGGGTGTCTTTAAAGACGGTCTCACCTTCAGAAAAAACAAAGGTATTTCCAGATGGATGAGAATCGGAACAAACAGAAAATGAAAGCATGGCGAAACTCCAAATGAGGCAATAAAATATGGAGGTGCCTAAAGTAATCTGAAAAACGGAGATTTAGGAACAGAACCAGAAATGGCAACATTATGACAGTGGAAAAATGGCGAAAGGCCAATAAGGCGCTCACTCACCTGGCACGATATGCGCAGACTCTCTTTAAACATTGCGATACGCGTCTTCGATTCTGTACGGAAATCTTTTGGAAGTCTCTTCTTATAGAGCGCATAGCTGCGAGCCGCCTCCTCCTCGTTCATCTCATTGACCTTACGCATATGTTCCAATTCCTGCAGGCATCGCCTCAATGAGCTTCAAAGATTTGTTACTATTGTGACATCCTCAAAAAACTTATCAGCACAAAGCGATGTAATAAAAAGCAAGCAAGAACCAACCCTCTGATGCCTTGCAAGCATTTGGGTGCGCTGCAAATAGAATCTGTCTTTGAGCTCTTGCTTGTAAAGAATATGACGCTCCAGCGTTTGCTTTTCCTCCATATCCCACTCGGATGCCTCTCGTGATCTGCAATATGAGATGTTGTCGCTCAGAACTCCTAGGTTTGTAAGTTGATAACTGAAGCAATAAGAGCAAACTGCAAGAATCCTTTCTTGCTCCTTTCCCTCTACCGCCTTTCCTCCCTTTTTCTTTCACAAGTGATAAAACTTTCGATGGAAGAAATTTTGCAGATTATTATCGTATCAAACCAGGACTACCTACATGTCCTCCCCGTGATGGCAATTCTTACCATTATCCTAGCTCCCATTATCTGACGAGGAAGAATGACCTCACTCCCCCTCCCTCCCCCCTTCCTGCATCTCACATAGTACATAATTCGAACCTGATTGTTGAGCTTTACATTAAAATACTGGAACGGTAGAAACATCTTAAATGAAACATGCCGTTCTCAGGTACCGATCTGGTCATACTTGATGAGCACTTCATGAGTAAACACGATCACCGTGAGTAATGAAGGCAGCCAACCATTGATACTGCAGATCATAAGCCTTCAGAGCCTGCTCCGAACACATTTAAACGGAAGAAAGAAAATGAAGCGAAGGGAGGGGGGAAGGTGGAGCGGAGCAATTAGCCAGTAAGCTCAGTTAAGCCTAGCAAAAGCAGTAGCATGATCTCTACTATCAAGCATCTAAGTTCCAACACGAGTACTCTATTAAATGCGAGAATAGTGGTACTGCAAACTACATAAAAACCAAAAGTTCATCGGAGATGAAGTTCACCTACTCCAACGTCCACGTTCATCAGCACAACGAGTGCTAATGATAGCCATATTGTGACAGTCACGTTTTGAATTAGTTTTGCCTCTATACAGCTATTCATCGAGAAATAAAGACGAGTAAAGTGGTCATTTGATCAACTGTCCAGCCGTACGGCTGCTGCCTGAAGTTTAACTATGCCAAATGGCTCGAAATGCTCCAGAACAAATAGAGACAACCACAGTAATCCATAAGCCAAAGCAATAAGGTGAGGAAGTAGCTGCAGAACTCACACCCGCAACAGACCTCTTTAATAGCTGTTTTATTCAGTCCGGCATCATTGAGCTGTTTAATATTCCAAATATCTCATATATAGCAAAAAAAAAAAAAAAAAAAATGTAAGCAATCCCATTTACACACGATATATTGCAGAGCGTCTCCTCTGATAATGAAACGAAATCACGCAAAAAAAGACAATAACAGTACCTGAGAACGGCATGTTTCTGCTGCTGGAATTTCTTCTCCAATTGCAGAATCTTCAGCTTGTGAGCCAGCTGGACCCTCCTCAGTGTTAGTTCCTGTTCACTTTGTTGCCTTTCGAGAAATTCGCTTTCCTGGAAACGCAGTTTTTGAAGCAATTTAAAGCCCGTTAAAGTGTTTCTTGAACTTTGATGTTTTTGTTGTTTTTCGGTATTTACGGGAAAATGCTGTTTCAAAGATATAATTCCTCCACGATGAAACTGAGTTCTGCTGCCTCCCACTATACTATATTAATAACAGTGATGGAGGTATTCGCTCAACAATCATCATGCTTTCAACTGAGCAATGGCTGCTCCAACTCAGCACTGGCACTCGGAAGGAAAAGCATTCACATTGCCGGGCCTTTCTATCCTTCCAACGTACCAAGGAACGAAAGAAATGCGTACTTATTAGCTGCAAAAGCCTATGCAGTCCGAACGATCAAAACCTCTAACAATGAACGGACAAGTTCAATCAAAAAACAGTTTCAATAACACTGTTAAAGTGGTTCAGTCATAAACGCTGCCTCTATCGTTCGAAAACTAAATCAGAAAGACTGCATGTTCATAGTTCGGCCTAATACTCATAACATTACTACATCAACACATCGGTAAATCAAGGCAGCTGGTCTGCAGTTTTATTACTGCTTCGCTAGCCAGCTTGAATACAACGACGAAATAGATCAGAAAAGAGTAAGCTCACTCTACGCATCTGATCCCTATCGAGTTGATCTTTGCGAATTCGGTACAGATCCTTCCTTTGCGCTTTAGGCATGGCATCAACTTCCGCCTTCACCTGCTTCTGTTCATTTTTCAATAACTCTCTGAACGCTCGCAGATTCCTTTCCTTCAAAAATATAATCATTCGTTGTGAAATATTCAAATAAAAGCACCTAAAAGTGCTAGACTTGTGAATCTTGCGCCTCCAAGCAATATTAGTGTAAAAGCAGAAGAAAGGATGGCCGCTTCGCCTTCAAAACGAAACAAAGAACTAAATGAACCCAACAACAGGCATCACTTTGGAAATATGAGGTGGTTGAATGGCAAAATACTTTGCTATTACAAACCANNNACGTATAGAAAGAGACTGCAACCCGAGCATTGCAACTAAACTCACTCAGCAAACATCTTGCAATCAAAGACTCCAACGGCAATATTCTTTTTCACTTCGTTTTTCCTCATTCATCGCGATGCAGAGAAGATGCACTCAGAGAACGCATATGAATCAGCGTCTCTCAGGTCGTCTTGCAAATCAACACCGTGAATGGCTACTGGCATAAAGCTGCCCCTTTCACACAAAAGATTCCACAACGAAATGAAAAACAGCCAACTTGTTCGTACTGTATCCTTTTCGATGTCTGTTTCATATCCTCCGTGTGTGAATCTTCAGCATCCTTCATCTGATGTTTTTGAGTTCTTGCCAACGCTTGCAGCTCGAGCTCCGACGATTTGATTATATTCTATAAAGGAAAATTTTGAAACAATTGTGGGAAGAACGGCATTCATTATGATACCTTCAGCTGCCAAATTCTAGCTTATACAGACGCCCATCCTCGCCTTCAACGCCAATGAAGAAGAAAGCCCAAATTCGGGACATCTTTTCATGAGCCGAAGCGGGTGTCCTCTAGCGAGAGACTCGCGCAAAGAACTTGTACTGCTATATTACTACAACTGCAGTCACCAACATCTCCCCCTCTTCAAGCATTCGACATTCTGCTTCGAGTCGAAAGAAACTAACGAAAGAAATTGAAATAAAAAAAACTCACATTCCTATGAAGACTCGGTAAGCGTAATTCGTGAAAATAAAGCAACCGTTTGCCCGAACAAGATAACAAGTTAGGAGAAGCAAGAAAACGAGAAACGATGACTTAAAGTCAAATAAACCAAAGCGGAGAAGAAGAAATACTTCGAAAGAAGTGAATCACTTCTTGAATAGAAGACTCATTCAATCCCCACCATACTGTAAAGCTGACGACCTGAGCTTCTATCTAAGCAAGGGCGGTATAGATGAGACTATACGAATCCATTCAATGAGATCGTAAAAAAAGTGCCCTAAGCTATAGCATTTTTTTCCACACGTCACAACAATAACTAGGAAGAATGGATCGCTAGACTGTATCAGAAGGGAACGAAGACAAAACTGAAAGCAGTACCTAAACTTCTGTACGGAATTCATACCTCTTTCTCAATGGCAAACCGTTTCGCCTGCTCGTTCCGTTGCGCTTCAGCCTTTGTGTACAATTCTCTCAACTGACGAGCTTCTTCCCTCTGTAGACGTCGTAAATCATGCAGCTGCTGTTTTCTGCAAAAATCGCCCATTATTTTCTGCACTTAAGGACGCAGTTCAAATCACTGTCACAAAGTTACTATAGCCACCGAACATGCCCAACTCAAGCATTCACGCTTATGTAAACACAACAATGCCAACCTAGCCATACCTAGCATACCTAGCTCACCCCAACAGGAACATTGAAGACCGTTCAGTGCCCGCAGCAACTATGGTCACGAAAGATCTAGGAAAAAAAATGCGAATCAGACGTATGAAGTGAACCCCACAAAGTGCCATACGACGAAGCTGCTGCAATTCGGGAACACCCGCCCGATCGGTTGCAAAGGAATTTCAAAAATAATGAGTACGACATCATTCCAGTCAATAGCGACGATGCTCATTCAATACTAGTATAAACACATCTAAAAGAATGTTCATGCGGTAGATATGGAGCTGTATACATTTCAATACGTCATGTAAGATATTATAGCTGAATGATTCAACAACCCATCTTAGTTTACACGAGTTTCTTTAAACTGAGAAGCAATATGACGGACGCAATATAATACAACTGGCCATGAAAGTTGAGTTTTATAGGCCACTTTCGGCTGAGGATGACTATGAGGCTCACAGAGATTTGCTCCCGAATTAACTTTTCTTGTGATAAGAAAGCATCATATACATGGAGAGGGCAATAATTCATCGTATCTCTTCAATCACTAAAAAAATACACTTACAGCTCGCCAAATTTCGCTCGAAGCTTTCGACCTGATCGTTCAAAAAACGTAAACGGATAGGAAAGACTAAAAAAACGTATACGGTCTTCTAAAGGTTCCCATGCAAACGTTTCAGGAGTTCCCATCTACGAAATACTGCGAAGCCACTTACACTGCATCACCTTCACTGACAAAGCACACATTATTCAGGCATAGCAATTAAAAAAACACTTCGGAAATGAAGATCGATCTGAGAGAGAAATGAAGAAGCTTAGAAAGCAAGCGACAATATTCATGACAGCAAATGAGAAACTTAACACATGCAGATTCGCAGTCGATATATTTTACAACTAGAACACCTTAAACGTCCGATCAAAAATTCATGTCGAAAGATTATTGAAAGATATTTTGAAGGTGTCATACGGTTTTAGATCAATTATCACTTCGAAAAATCACATTCCCCCATGATATTATCTTTCGACCTATTCACTGCCTTTTATGAGACGCGAATCTATATCTGTCACACAAACTCACCGCTCGAAGGCGTCGCATATCTCCTTGCGGAAACTTCAACATTCTATTCCACAGATGAAAGGCTTCTGGACAGAGTATATTTCAGTTCGAAGGAAAAATGGAAGAACTAAACGATCAGATGCAATATTAACCGTTTGTAAGCAACGAACGCTTCGCTAGAGCGTTTAATGGAAATGAAGGTAAACGCTCGCTAAATTTAAGCCACCTATCGCACAAAATGTGCACCACAAACGAAATTATATATATATATATATATATATATATATATATATATATATATATACCGCTTCTGTGTGTACTAATATTGTCGCCTATCATGACATTACTCACTTTCAAATCTCTCTTGAATCCTCCTCCCCGTTCCCTCCTCGTCTTTTTTAGTGCTCACGCTAAGCGTTAGAATGATTAAGCGGACAAGCAAACAGATGGTAACAACTTTGTATACCTGAGCTCGTAGTCCTGTTTCACGCCAAACACCTGGTGGGTGGTAGAGGTGACCTGCACACCATCGACCATGTAAATCCGCGTCTTGCGAGTGACCGTCTGTCGATGCGGTGATTTGCGCGAGCCCACATTATCGCCCTTCAAATAGCACCTTAGGGCATCATGAGAACAAACATACAACACTATAACTGCGAACTCATGCCACAAATATCACCTAAATAAACGATGTCCGAAAAGAATCGTCCACCAGTCCGCCCATGTTACATCTGCACGATGTCAACTTCTAAGCCAAGGAACCCTAAAAGTGTTATATAAATGTTTCGATTGCCTTCGCAGTTCCTGTATTCAAAGCGTCTCGAAGCAACACAAGGCTGAAGGATGAAAACAACACTGCAAACACAAAATCACTCTCAAGCATTTTTCAAAGAAGTACTCCCCTTAAGACAAAAATCTTAGAAATATTAACTTCGAGTGGCATATTCAAGGTAATGCAGAAGTCGCGACCGCATCCCATCGCCCTCCCTCCCTTAGAAATTTCACAAATATCGCTGCTCAAAAGTTCTGGAAGCTTGTGCAAATTCTTGATCGCTCATCATTCTCCTCAGTCGAATTTGTTCCGGAATGCAAGAAAATATTCGCGACTTCCTTCACATAACACTTTTTCTAATTTTCTGCAGCCCAGGACAAAACATACCTCACAAAAATTATACGCTCACTTCCATTTATTCTCAAGTGGCCATTCAAAACTGGTATTTCAAGGGTAGCCATTTTAAATAAAATAGGGTTACTCGATTTTCTTGGCAACCGCGAGAAGGAGGGAAGGAGGGAGGAGGGGTGGGAGGAAGGTGGCATATTGTTCCAAAGTTTTAGAGAGACATCTAGGACGAGAGAAGAAATGGTCAGTGCAAGCATTCAACAGCCCAACTCTACTCCTTCAGTTAACTGCAAAAGGTGGCTGCTACAAAGCTTCCCACAGAAATGATCAAGTGGAAGAATCTGATGAAAAGATTCTGCGATTTCACTGCTTGTGAATGCTTAAAAACGATTGCGTTTTTGCTGAATACGACATCAAAAATTAAGCAGCAAAAGAAAGCACTCTTGAAAAACAATGATAAACAAATAAAAAAATCCCACACAACAATAGATAACGAAATCTAGAAAAGAGCTCACATTCTTCTTCTTTGGCGCATTCATCCCTTGACTCCTCACCTTCGCATCTCCTAAATACACATCTTTATTTCAGCATGAAAATCGTATTCGACGCTCCGGAAAATATCTAATGAAACCAAACTAAGCACGAAAAAATATTCCATAACGTCTCAGAAACCACGTAACTTGTAGTACTTTCAGGAATACAGCAACTCTAGAATATTACACCAGCCTGTTAACGCCAACGAACGCATAATAATCAACTTTAACTCTTTTGAAAATCATTCGCTCATTTGCCGTCCCCATCAACATCCGAGAAAGAATTGACAGATGCCCAACAGGGAACATCTAACGGGTATGGCATAAGCGGGGGGAAAACAACGATTTAAGAGATCGAGCAAGCAAGCAAATTAATATCTGTAGATTCGCTAGCTAGTGTGACACGCGTCAGCACTGAATTCAATTCAACAAAATCAACTAAAAACATCTGCGAAAATAATCAACAAGATGAGAAGGAAGACGATAAAATAGTTTTTGTTGAGAGGGGTGAGGAAGTCAGGATGGAGAAGGTCAACGGAAGGAAGGTGAGGTCACGACCAAGAAAAGAGTAAAGGGGTGATGGAATGCCTATTTTGTGCCAAAAAAAAGAGCAGAACAGAACATTCGCGCACTGCCAAACCGCTCCAATAATCAACTAGAAAATTCCATCAAACATGTCACGCATCATCAACAGTGATGTTGATGTTTCGTTCCAGTGAAGTTTTCTGCAGTATTATCTCAACTAAATTACCGCAATCGAAATTTGAACAGACAAATTGCTTTTCAACAACAACAGCTTAACAAAGATCTATAAGAGAGCATAAAAGTTTCGCCTCTATCCTCAGTATCACTATCTTGGGATTTGAATATCGGATACAGAATGTCAACCCATGTTTTACTTCACTACATTTGCTTATTACTAAGTAAAACCCTTTCCCTCATTGTTCTTCAATACTCCCAAATCACAGCCTATCGTAGATGGGATGCGGAGAACGACGCTTATCAGATAGCTTGCGATTCCAATCATACAAATCCATGGTCAATAACCACTAAAATTCTGCACTCAAATAAAAATTTACACAACACTTCACATTAGCGTTCAACAGCTGATCTTTTTCCCAAATATTTTTTGCCGTCTAACTAAGCTGCATGCGTCAAAAAGTCTAAACAGACTGTCTCCTAGGATATTCAATCACGTATTCCTACACAACGGCCAAAGACACGTGCTAATGACAGTCACCCATTACCAACATGGAAAACTTCAGCGCTTATTAGGCACTCGTTTTGTGAAAATTAGGTTTAGTTATCATCGATTATTTATGTCCCTGAATTTATTTCCCACTGTTTCACTTAAATGAGCTTCCTGCTTACACAGTTTCATCACCTATTCCAAACAGTACAACATGATTCACTTACTCTTTACTGTCTTATTTCCCAACGAAAAATCCACCTCGACGGTTTTTCCCAATATATCAGACAATACCTTTTCGCTCATCCTCATAATCGACTGGAGGTTCCGGAGGTGGAGCAGTGGAAAACGACGTACCATCCTTCTGAAATAAAACAATACTGCCAATCCCAAACGAATGAATTCGAAACACAGTAAGAACAGAAGAGAACGGAACCGACTCAGAAAAAAGCGTACCAACCATGACACATCAAGTAGTTTCTGTTGTTGGCATCCTTCAGAAGCAAACGGCTCGACTCTCTTCAGTTAGCATGCAAAGGCTCCCTCGCCTCGCTCACAGATTTTCAGAAGATGCTTCACAACGAAAAAAAGATCGGATTCGTTACAGTTGATTTGCAAGCGATAGCAAACGCAGAAAGATATATTAGCATTGTTTCAAAGGCTCCACGAACTTCGAGCTTGTCCCCTCTTTGAAACTCCCTACCCAAATTTTGAGTAAGGGACCGTCGAAGCTGGCCATGAGCAAAGAACCAAGTTGACCCTTTGCCGTTTCGAGATCAAATTCAGAATTACGTAGAGCTAGATGACCGATTTTCGTCTAAGCATTATTCCAACACCGCTGCAATTGATACACTCTTGCCTACTGCTCCCCCCTCCTCTACCGCCCCATTCAATTCATTCCTAACCCCTTCGAGTTACATGCTCATTCTGATGGCCACCAAACCAATGATGCGTTAGAAAGGTTTAAGACAAACTTCGCAGCACAATATCATGTTGAATCAAAACGATGCTAGTTGTTTCCATATATAAACAGGATGGCAAAAACATCACAAAATTCTAAATGAATTATAACCTCATGCGGCGTGTTCCTACCGCTAGAAGAGGTCTGTGACTGTAGATTCGATACTGTTGGAAATGCCGTCCCAAAGTAGTTATAATCGTTCGTGCGAAGGACCGAACCGTTAGACGTAGTTGGCGTCGTATCGTGGCCTACACCTGTGGCACGCCCCATCGGTGAAGCTCTATCACGTTTAGTGATACTCGATGGTGGCGCCTTGAAAACAGTGACCGCTCTTATGAACTAGTATCGGCAAAAAAAAAAGCAGCCCATATGGCATATCGGAAGAAAAGGAACTACATTGCACCCCCCCCCCC
>JAARMF010004468.1:0-15031 GCA_022844705.1 Toxascaris leonina
GTTTCTCGCAGAGTTTCAATGATCCACTCCATTATGCAGTATCGTGGTCATTTTGAAGCGTGATCGCAAGTTTACTTTTTTAACACTTTCGCATTTAATGATTTTTTATCATAGGGTGGATTTCAAGGGCTGCATTTCGTGAATAAAGCCATTCAAACAATTCCTCCCACCATTGCTGAGGAAGAACAGCATCCTTATTTAACTTGGATATCAGCTGCGTATAGCTTCACATCAGTCATGCGTTATGCCTAACTTTAGCGTAGATCACGTAAAGGCTTATAGGAAAATGGTAGCCATGCGCAAGAGCATTATTGCAGCCCTACTTCGTATCGACTGATAAAAAGCTACGTTTGGAGCCATACAACCTTTTCAAATAAATGCGGGAAAATATGTCGACAGCCATGCTTAGCTGTAATTTTACTGAGGGGTGGGAATTCTGCACTGTTTCAGGTTTGTGCCCCAGATGCTTGTCTAGAGGGACGTTCTCCTCATTGCAACTATGTGATTGCACATTTAGCGATGGCGACTTGACGGGCATTGCGGTCAGATGTGACATGAGGAGCCTTGCATAACGGACAGTTCTTTCAAGGAGACTTTTAATTGGAATTGTGGGCTGAAAGCATTTGCATGTATGGCGCAGTCTTTAATGCTGTTGCTTATATAGCATTCGCTCCAACACACTTTTGCCACTCAGCCAAAAGCAACATGTGACCCCCACCGATGAAGTGCAATCCTTGTTGTGTAGGATGATGGCAAAAAAACGCTTCTGTGACTGCTCGCACTGATAACTAGACTTTCACCGTTTTTATCAGTGCGTTAAAATGGCTATTTTTTGCTGCCAACAAGCAAAAAATATGTAAGTCAGTACTTTGTACACATGACTGTTACAAGATCGAAGGAACGGCTGTTACGTTGAAGAAACTGAATATCTCCGGTGCGCCTTCACTCCTAAAATATGTTTTTTTGAATGTGTTACAATAAGGTCAACATTCATTACATTACAATAGAACCAACTTTTCAAGCATAGCTCAGCATCTTTTTCCAGCCGTATCTACACCATTTCAGTATCTTTACTCGTGAAATAGCGTTAAATGAAGTGATTTGCAGCATGACAGGTGTGCAGGAATGAACCACACTTTAAGAACGGAGTGCCGCCAAGCACACTAATAAAGCGAGTTCGAGGGAGTCTTCGAGGTCAGAGCAAAATGTGTGGCTTTTGCAATTTTAGATATCAAAAAAAAAAAATCACACCCGTCCACGGGATGAAGTCGGTGATCGTTCCTTTATCGCTTCGACTGCTGCACTAAAAACAAAATGCTACATTCTTCGTACTCTTCCAAGAAAGATAGTTGTTAACATTGTGTATGGAAGCCCGGTTGGGTCACGTCTGAGGAACAATCTTGAGAACCGTAGTGCTGTATTATAATAGAAGTCGCGATGCTATGAAAATTTCGGCGAATTCCAAAACTTCGAAGTAATCTCTGACCTAGCGAACAAAGAGCCTCCTAATCTAATTTCCATCATCAAGTTTCATGCGGGGCACCACAATGAAACAAACGTCATCCGCTGTTAGAATTTCTGCGCAAAAGCGTTGCAACAGCGCCGAATTTGAGTTCTGAATCGAAAATTTAAAGCGCGCCTGCTTTATATTTCTGGCAGATCGGGACATATGAAAGGAAAAGCTTGCTAGATAAATCAAGGGCTACGAGGAATCTTCATGCAACTAGACGCCACTTGTGTTTCAAAGCAAAGGTTCTTAAGAGTCGTGCTGTCCGTCGCGAGCTGGCAGATTTACGTTAAAGGTTTACATTCACAGGTTTACAGCAATCGCAGCGCTATCTTCTAACTTGGAATAGAAAGCCAAATGCGGTGACACTATAAATTTTTTCAATTGTATGAGTCTATCTAAAAGGCTGGAACACATTCTATGCTATATAGGCTTGGGATTCAATAGGAGGCATGATGCAATATTCGACCCTCAACGGCATGCATCTATCGTATAAAACATGAAAACGTTGGAGAAGATCGAGCTGTAAATCATGTGTGAAGGTATGTGTGACCTGGCAGCAAGTATGCTTTTTATTGAAATGCATGGCTATTAATTCAATGTGAATAAAGTGCCACACTTTGTCACCTTGAATTGCAGAAGGGCAATTCGTTGACGTTAAATCAAAGTGTATTTCATAGGAGGGGCGATAGTATAACAAATAAACGATAAGAAAGAGTTGATGTTTTCATTTCTTTTGCCATTCTTTACGCAGCTGAGAGACAAGCAATGCTCAGCTACCTGCGCAAACTTCTCTTTTCATATTCACCCCACACTACGTCCTTCTTCTGTCGCCTACTTCCACATCCATTATCTCATCAGCTCTATTATCACCTCTATCCCTACTTTCAAATAGAACCCATTTTAGCTCCTGGTTGTGGCAATATATCAAACATANGAGACAAGCAATGTTGAGCTACCTGCGTAATCTTCCCTTTTCATATTCACCCCACACTACGTCCTTCTTCTGTCGCCTACTTCCACATCCATTATCTCATCAGCTCTATTATCACCTCTATCCCTACTTTCAAATAGAACCCATTTTAGCTCCTGGTTGTGGCAATATATCAAACATATATTAAATTTGTTCAAGGCACAAATGGTCCTCTAGTGGGGCAAACTCAAAGTTTCATACCTACACTACCGAGCATCCTCCTTCGTCTTTTTGCGAACGCTGCATGCCACCTTCTTAAACTTCAGTCGGATCGTGTTGTAGACATGAGGTTTATATAATCTCGATAGACAGGACATACAAGCAGACTGACAAGGCGCAAAAATTCCATGCTTAAGGGAACATTCGTGGAAGAACAATGTCTGGCGAATTGTGATAAGCTGCAACTTATTTTCACAACATTTCACTCACATTTTCCTCGACTTGATGTAGGAAGATTTCTTGGTGGAAAGCACAATTCTTAAGAACTCCTCGGCTTGGAATTATAAAGGAAATATTTCACTGCGCATCAAATTTTCACGCTGTCTGTAAACACACTTGCAAAGATGATACGGAATGGGCGCTCATAGAAATGATTCAGGCAAAACGTTTTTGTGTTCGGCGTTTTCGGTCCCAATATATTTCCACGGACATAAAAGAATTGAGTGGGTGACAGAAATATGTCTCTTAAAATCTCCGAAACGACGACATCGTAGACCGTAAATGCTGCAGAACGTTCGTCAGACTTCTTGCATCGCATCGAGCGTAAAATTTTGGTATTTTTTGCATGAGATCTTATGCCGAAATTTTTGAATTTTATGCGACAGTTACGCGATAGGCGCGCTAGAATCGCAAGAGCATACAATATTTAAAAAAACCTATGGTCAACCTTACTCGATATCACCTGCTGTATCTGTCAGGCCTAAATGTGTGGATGGTATCGAACTTATCACGAATGACATGGTAGTTACTTACGATCACTTTCAACTAATTTTATCGCAACGGAAGCTTTTTGCCGGGGCAAAAATATTCGAATTCATGCACAAAGTCGATGAGATTTCCACTGCCGTGTACCCCTACGTCAGCTTCCAACTTTTATACGCTGACATCGAAATCGCTTTACACGATATCGTTTCAGAATTTTAAATGTTCAGTGAACGCACTGAACATTTTTAGTAATAAAATGAACGCGCTAGAAATAATTGCTGTGGATGGAGCAATGCTGGTCAAGTGAATGATAATAACGCTGTGGCACTGTGATGGGCCGATCATGGCATTCGTAAAGAGGCATATAAGGCACCACAAATATCAGCAATTTTCAAAGAATCGAGAGCGCATCGGCTACCCATTAGGAAGTGAAGTGCGAGGAACGGAAATCGCAAAGTCAAGTGTCTATGTAGCTGTATGCATTTGCTCGTCCAATAGCTTGTATTCGTCGTCACTGCCTATTTGCCGGCGGCCAAGTGTGAGGCAATAAGAGCGCGAAATTGAGGCTCTCATTCGTAGGCAACGCACAATTTCTTCGTAGCTATGACGCAAATCGTTGAATCTGCTTTCTTCCCAAAGCAGTGTCACCACCGTCTTGATCAAAGGCCATTATATTTATGCCGGACTTATCACACTTTAACAGAGTAGATTCTTTTTTTCGCAACGTATCGCTTCCGTCCAAATGAGCATTGTTGAAGAAAAGCAATCAGCAAAGAAGGCACCTTAACAGCCATCATTTCCATCTTTCAAAGTCCACTTTCCTCAATGCGGGCAGGCTATGCAGCGGCAAAATACGAGCGCCACTTATGCAAATCACGTGTGTTTGCTTTCGAACTCTGCTGGCGTTAGGTTGAAAATTGTCAGAAGGAATTCTCTTGAAATGTCATAAATACGTCGAAGCGTATATTTTGTCGCATTCGTTCCGGAACAGATCAACTTTGGATACGCACACAGAAATATTGTTAAGGAAGCGCTAACAATTCGTTGGCATTTGTTTCAATTTTTGCGCATGCCTTTCGCGTTGTAGTTCATTTTCGTTCTTTGAATGTGCAAGAAAAAAAACTGCAGTGGCACATTGTAACAAACAAAGACAATCTTGCTGCTGATTAAGCTCGAAGCGGAAGTTCTAGCAGAAGCACCGCGCAGAAGGCGCGTACCTGCGCTCTACTGGCCAAAAACCTAGCATATTGCAGTGTCCACGAATTCGTCAAGAAAGGACCGTTGAATGGGTACTGTGACAATGGCCAACGAGAAACCGTACATTTATTCATACAAATGGACAGAAATGTTGCTGCATTTCATACTCAACCAATTGTTGTCCGAAATTACGGCCCTTGGCCTCTAAAAATGAATTGGTATCGCTTTCGCGTTGCCAAAATTTGCATAGCCAATTTTGTTCGCCAGATCATTCACAATTTTCGTGCGTCATCCACTCTTCACGAGTGACAGATAACCACAACTTGCTCAATTCCGCAGCATAACGAAAGCACCCAAAGGTCACGAGAAAATGCACAACTTCTAAGCTTATGCGGGTGGCTGAGTCGACATCCTGTTCTTTTCGTTCCTTCCTAGTTGAGTAGAAAATAGCGCTGACGGAGCCTTTTTTTCCTAATTCATATTAAGAACCTCAGGTGGGCACTACGTTTCCTTTTCAGATCAGAAGCTTTGCATGAAGTGTCTGTCGAGATTTTTGATGAGTCATAGTTGTAGGAAATTGTAGGCGAGATACATTGACCAAAAGAAGGCGGCCACTGGAATATAAGGGGAGACGACCAGGCGGCTAGGACTGTACAGTTGATAAGCAAGCTGCAAACTTGTGGAACAAGCTCAGCGACGAGTAACGACAAATGGACGAAACAATTCAAACATGGAGCTCTGCCTTTTGATCCCAGATGTGTGTTAATGAACCGGATCACAAAAGCTGTCAGAGGGGTCACTGAGGCTGAAGTTAAGGGAAAATAATCAGGCGAAATTTCTGCGTATTTCCTCTGTGGCAACATTGGAAACTGCAGTCAATCGCAAACACTGAGAGCACTTACATGCAAGTTCCACATTTCAGTAAGACATCGTATGCGACTTCCCAATGTGCTTCTAGCTGGTGGAAGGGCGAGTGCGTTGACACTATTAGCCATCGGGAATATATATCTGGCGATATCAGACAAAGTCGGCAAGCATACCAACCAACTGGCCCCTATCTCTTTTGCTCTCTATCCTCAAGGAGCTTCCCCAGATAAGATCCTTTACGGAGAGAGTGTCTTCTGATCTGGCTCTTTAAAANTTGTAGCAACATTGGAAACTGCGGTCAATCGCAAACGCTGAGAGCACTTACATGCAAGTTCCACACTTCAGTAAGACCTCATATGCGACTTCCCAATGTGCTTCTCGCTGGTGGAAGGGCGAGTGCGTTGACACTATTAGCCATCGGGAATATATATCTGGCGATATCAGACAAAGTCGGCAAGCATACCAACCAACTGGCCCCTATCTCTTTTGCTCTCTATCCTCAAGGAGCTTCCCCAGATAAGATCCTTTACGGAGAGAGTGTCTTCTGATCTGGCTCTTTAAAAAGAAATTTTGAGGGTAGAAAACAGAAAACACAGGCTGGTCTTTTACCAGGGAACGGTCGCCCATACTGGCGCGGTCATTTCAGTAGCAGTAGTGAAGTAGTCAGGGGGAAGATTTACAGGTGCTTACCGGTTGTCTAGCGATGTTCGGAGGTAGGGATGCGCAATTTGGCGCCTACAGAAGCCGATCATAAATCAGGAGCAGCTTATAGGTCAACTTGGGAGGGCAAACAGAGTAGCTCGCTGGACAACAGCACGTGAAGGTGCCTGCTGCATGCCATTGATGCTGTTCAAGAATTGCAACTACTGGGAAGCAAGGAATCTAATGTGCTTGCTTGAGATGCCTCAGTGCAGCTGTGAGCAAGAAAGGCAGGCAAATTGNGCCGATCGTAAATCAGGAGCAGCTTATAGGACAACTTGGGAGGGCTAACAGAGTAGCTCGCCAGGCAACAGCACGTGAAGGTGCCTGCTGCATGCCATTGATGCTGTTCAAGAATTGCAACTACTGGGAAGCAAGGAATCTAATGTGCTTGCTTGAGATGCCTCAGTGCAGCTGTGAGCAAGAAAGGCAGGCAAATTGATCAAATACAGAAAGTCAGGCAAACTGATTCCTGTCAAAATACGCTTAAGAAGAAATTTACGTCGGCCCGGATTCGCAGAAGTTCTCCAACATGGTAGCCGCATCCGCCGATCTCTTGCGCCTCTTAATCTCGAGTTTCAATGCAGTGCTCAGAACAGCGCGATGAACGAAACAAAAGGGTAAAGCTAAACACACGGCATATGGATGGCCACCTCTTCATCGTCATATTGAATGTGTTGGGCGACAACAATAGACACCGACCCTGCAACGATATCAATGTGAAGTGCAGCTGTGACGATGATTACAACATATGCAGCGATGCCAGCGCCAAATGCGACCCACCTGCACAACAACTTCAGGCACTACGCGTCTCAACCAGAAAGGTGAAGAAACATTAGGGCAAAGCGTGCCAGGCGATGTGGACTAATTAAAGATGTGTGTGACTCTCATATCATGAAGAGATGCGTTCTGGAGAAAAAGTCGATAGTTTTTGTATGTCCGAAACCTTGTTTGAAGCGAAAACACACCTGCACTTACTTCGGATCGTACGTGACCGTTTGTTTAGCCCAAAGAGAGCGATGAATAGCTGAGGCTGCCATGGAAATCGATCCGTTTCACAGTAAGGCAGAGTTTAAATTTAAGAAGATAATGATGTTATTGCAACTGCAACTTGCCTTACTCAAAAACTCAATCATCAAAATCTAAACATTTGCGAAAGCTTCCTTTTTATGATTCTCCAATGGAGAAAATGTTCGAGCAACTGCTGTGGACCACACAGGAAGTAGGAACCTGCCTCAATAGGACTGCCTGGCAGGTTCCTATTTCTTCTGCGGTCCACTGCGATTGCCACATTTTCTATCAGGGATGTCATTCGTAATGTTCAGAGCATTCAATGAAAAATTTGTGAACCTATACTTCCGGATCGCACATCAGAGGTCTACAGCTAATTCTGCTGCAACAAAATAAAGGGTGGGTGATATCTTAACGTTCTATGCGGCAGTGTCAACTCGCTGTATGATGTGAACTTAGTGATCTTACAGAGCGCATGTAGTAGTAGAGTGAGAAAATATTCATGCTTCGCGACCGCCATGATTTCGGCAGCAAGATCCTGAATTACAAGCTGAACTCATTGCTGGACAGAATTTTACTCCAAAATTGAACGCAATATTTTGCAAGTATCGAACGACATCTGTTCTAAGGAATTGCACTGGCATTCAACGTGGTCGCTGTTATCGCAATAAAAAAGAGAAGGAAGGTATGGAAAACTGCTCTCCAGAACAGCAGTTCGGATCGATAAGCTGCTGAAGTTAAAGTGCCACTGCTCGAAAAAAAGAACAAACAAAGAGATTAGAAACGTCCTTTACGACATCCGTAGTTTGTCATCAGTATAAGAAAAGAATATCGACTAAAATATAAACATGAGGATTTGCATATAGAAAAGAAATCAAGTGCTGCGTGGAAAACCTTAAGCAGATTACTTAGGCGCAACCGCAGGCCTTGCAGCATAGTTGACTGCTAGCCACGAAGACAGTCTTTTAAGAACGTCGAAATATTTCTGCTAAAACCGCCGACTTCGGGTTAGGTGAAACTGCGTCACCTTAAGTCGAGCGCGCAGTCGCGGCTTGACTTCAGGTCCACCAACAGTCACAGTTGGGGAAATCAACCATCCTCGATGCTGAGCACACTGTTCTACCGAATGTTTTAAAGAGTATGATCTCATTCAAATAGAAAAGGCAAAAGGTGCCGAGGGCAAAAACGCGCTCTCCGAATTCCATAATTCAAACAGTCTTGCCCTCTATAGCAAAATCCATCGAATTATGCGCTTATGGCCGATCCCAATCTGTTAGTAATATGAAGCTACTTGATTTCAAATGTGGCTTTGTCACAACCACCGTGTGCTGAANNNAAAACCAGCGACATCACTTGTTAGAAGAGCAAATAACCCCTTATCCCATTCACTTAGACATGCCCAAATCTGCCAGTGTTAACTCAAAATCACTTATGTAAAAGGTTATCAACGAAAGGAGCACCGCGCTTGCAAAGAAGCAGTTGCAGAAAAATTGCATCTTCTTATTTAGATAGCAATTTGCTATCTAAATTTGGCACTACTGGGATAGGTATCGCCAATGTAAAGTTCTACGCTCCTGTTGGCTCTTTTTTGTTTGATCTGAGATTGCTACTGGAAGAAAGCGAAGTGATGATGTATACGAACGACGTTCACCTCTGTTACTCTTGGCAGCAGCACGAATTCCGAAAAGCGGGAGAAAGGGAAACCGACTCAGGAAGGTCGGGAAGATTTGAGTCATCATCAAACGAAACTGNNNTAAGAGCGCTCCAAATCTTGTGACGCAGATTCATGGCTGATTAAAGTCTAGAAGTTGGCATTTGAAGTTGTACTGAAAGTTTGGTGCTTACTGCGACTGAGCCATGCTCTGCGCACTCACTTCGAAAAACAGAACCGAAGCAGGTGTTCCGTTTTGCTTTTCAGTTCAGAGTGCACCACTCACATTTGGGGTTTGACATGGCACTTCTCATGGCTGAGCGTTTTGTCGCTCTCAAAATATGAATTTACATGTGACAGAAGATGAGTTTACTCGTCGGGACAATTTTGCCACTCACTTATCTCTGCATCAATAAATTTAATCAACGTGCTAAGTTATTCATCGCATCCACCGTGAAGAAATAAATAATTAATTTGAATATAATTCGAACTAATGAAAATGTCATCTCAAGTATTACAATTTCAGAAGTGATGGCATTACAAGCATCAAATTTCATGAGCACTCGCTGTCCCATCTCTGTGGTCCGATCAACTTCTTTTGCAATATATCATGTCGGCGACGAAGTTCCCAGCAGATTTCGCTGATCGAATATTGACTAGCCCTTTTCTTTCGCTCAACACTATATAAGGCTCGAAGATACAACTCTTTCGAACAGCTGAAGAAGAACTGGAACTGGGAGTGGATGCTAGAGGTTGAAACAACATCGTTCAGACCGCGAAAGCTCAAGTGGAAGAACCGCAATTACGGAGCTGTGTATGGCGGCAGAAAAATGCCACCATAAGACATCGCTGGCGCGAAGAATAGTGCTGATTTCAAACAGCAAACGAAAGGGTAAAATGAAGAGATGACTAAAACTTTCCCTAAAGACTGTAAGCGAATTCATCAATTAGCGGCTGGACCTCTGTTCTCGAATTCTTAATTTGGAAATATTTGGCAATTAAGTGTGGACGAAATAAGTGCAGTAATATGTCTTTCAATATCGTTACCCGTACAACGGCGAAATGGATGAACGAGAGTGAACAGTTGAGGCAACTAAGAGTCCAAGAAGACGCATCTACTCCTTCCGTAAATAACCTTTCCTAAGGTGAGGACGAAAATTTCAACGCCTAAGATGATCTTCACCTCTTCTATTCCTCTACCGTAGTGTCAACAACAGATAAGTGAAGAAATCTTGGAGGAATGCAGTGACAACTTTCACTAAATCACTGTGATGAAATATAGCAACTACGTATGGAATGTCGAAAATCGAAAATCTCGAACGAAATAGTTGGAGGGCACATGATGTGATTATGGCTGCTCTCAAATCAGAGAGTCATGGTCCGCAGTCGAATCCGGAAATAGCGACGCGAGCAAATAATCTTGAGGTCACACACTTGAGATCACCCATCACTGACTCAATTAGAAGAAAAGCCGCCTCTCCTCCTATATATACTTCTTATAAGGCTAGAACGAATTCGTAGGCAGTCAAAACCCTGTTTTCCTCTAAACAGTGGGAACGAAAAATGACCTCATTCTTCTGCGATAAAGCGCGAAAGAAGCAAGATGCGCCTGAATGACATCATCACTATGGATGAGTGAAATGTAACAGGCATGACTAATCATTATTTTTCAAATAGGAACCTCCTCATGATGTCCATACTATTCTCGTGATCACTCAGGGAAAGAACTCTTGTAATTTAATGCTTTAATAGGAAGAAAGGTAGTCGGAGGCGCAGCAATAATTAGGCTCGTAGAGGATAATGCTTACAAACGAAGTAAGTGCCATTAGAAGCTAGGAACATGAATGGCTATGTCTGCCTGTTGACCTCATGAAACGCTAGCAAATAATTCACCAGAATTTCTTAAAATGACAAAAAAGTCGATTGCGATTGTCGACGAACAATCACAGCGCATTTTCCCATTCTCTGCTGCAAAATGCACGAAAGAAATTGATCATCTCATTGCTCTTCTATTGGTCTAGCCGTGCTGGCAAGAAAAACCTTCAGTATCCTAGCAATCTGAATTCCTTTGTTCCTTTGACATGAATCATTAGAAAGGCCACTTCTAAGGATGCTTGCATGAGTCCAACTGATACGCTATGTTGAGTGCAAGAAAAAAACCTATTGTGCTCATGTAGAAGTTGAGAAGACTACACAAGGAAGCTAACGATAATTCCACTTTCGAACAGAGCTCTTGAATATGGCTAAGATAAATCACTTCCTGGTGTGCAGAAATGCTTTTGCAGTGAAAGGGAAAAACGTCGCTTAGTGGATGATTGGAAGCAACTTGTCGCTTTCCTGGAAGAAAATGTGGTGTTGCTGGATGTCGCAGATTCAGTCCATTATTGAAGGCAGAATGGAAAGCTTTGTCAATTAGGCGGAATTTCTTCTACATTTTACAAGCTATGCCCACAACGAGTTTTTAAACAACAGAATGGGAAAAGCTAACTATAAGAGCGCAAAAGACAACGTCATTAGCACCAGCTGTGAAGAACGGTTGAACGTTAGCCTATAACCGCATTAGTGAGGAAACACATGACTCTATATGAGAAAGGAATGACTGGGAAGGAGCGCGCTAGGAGCAAGGGAGAGGGAGGGGGGTGGGAAAGCTCGTCGTCGTGAAATAACTTGTAAAATGCCTGACCGAAAACTACGAGAAGAGCCTCCCTGTTTCTTGGATGGATAGGGTGATCTACTGCTTCTTTTTTTTTTCAGAGGATGGTAACGTTCAAATCGACAAGGAGATATCACCTATTGCTGTTATTTTCTCCGCGTCACATTTCAAGGGGAAGAGTGTTTGAAACAAGGAACACCACTTTTGTGTGCACATCATGCTTTCTTCAAAGTATCCTGGAGGAAGCGAGTGGTAGCCTCATACAAACAGGTCTGTTATTCAGTGATGTTTCAATTTGCTAAACAATGTCAAAGAGTTGAAATTTATCATCTTCAAAAACGATTGAGAAGCTTTATAGCTGTCACCATGATGAGTTTAGGCAGTAACAACCAATAGCAATCAAAATACAAAAACATCAACGATGAGCTTGCAAAAACATCACTTCGCATTTGAGATGAGCGTAAAACTTCAAAAGTTGTATTTTTGTGGACTGAGTTCAAGCGAGCTGAGTTTGAACTTCTAACGTAACAGTGATCAGATGAGAACGCACATGTCGAAAATCTACACAGTACAGAAAAGCAAAAGAATCATCAAAGTTCCAACTTATCTAGAACGAAAAGTCCGAAAGTGGTGGTGGCACCAATCTGGTTGCACTAGTGTTCGATTTCCGCATGCACACATTTATTGCACAATTTACGGAAGCTTGCAAAGAATGCAACAAGCCCAAAAATAGACTGTCCCTTTCAAGGCAGAAAACTGCGTTCCAGCATGCTTGTCCAAAATGCAGATGACCTCCTTCACTCCATCCCTATTTCTCTCTCAATTAATTCCTCTCGCTCAATATTAGTCAATCTGTTTTAAACTTTTTTGAATCAGAAGATTGGTCTTGGACAAGCGAAGATCGACGAGCAAATCTCATTTAAAAAAATCCAAGCATAAAATTTTTGCCTTGCAGGTGCAATGAGACAGCAGGGAGGAAAGAAAAGCAAAATTGTGATGTTGTAAGCGTGTTGCAAAATTGGGTATAGAACCTCGCCAAAAACCTATTTTGCAAACAGTAGCGATCCTCCTGACAGGAAAGGCTACTTATAATGAGGGATGGGAATGATCATATCTTGAAACTGATGAATATAAATTGATTCTTGAAGTGCCTGCGAATGGCTATCAGTAGGTTCATAAATGAGCCTCTTGCTTGTCATGTCTTTCGTTGTGTGGGTTGCGAATACTGAGTGGCAATCGTCGCATCAGAACCGACGGGTCGTGAGAGGAACGTGGGTGTGGGTGACTGGACGTGTTGTACAGAACGCCAATGCGAAGTCTGGGTTGATAAAATGCCACTACAAAGAGCATACTAAAGTTCATTCACAGTGTGATTGGAGCAGTGGAGGGCAATGTTGGAGATCGAGTTATTCGGTAGTTTGCCGATCACGTGGGAAGATTTAAATAATAATCATGAAGCGTTAAAATCAGCATGAGAAAGTTTCCTGTTGCAATAATAACCTATGCAGTCGACTAAAGGTGTATATAACCTATGCAGTAATGAACACTTCGTAATGCATAGTGAAGTAGAAATTGCTGTAGATAATGAGGCGACAGGTTGTAGAAACAGTTTTAGATGCACTGTGCGTGTTCCAAGCACTCACATGCTTGAGATTGGATGCAGCTGGAAATCGTTTTGAGAATCGAATGAACAAAAACCGCAGGAGTTTTCGTGGGAAATTAGGTAGCATCGGAAATATTCGGCAAGGCAAGCATAGGCAGATTCATAAATATGCTACGTTGGTCAATATTCGGAGCGCAATGGGAGAGAATTGAGGGCAGAGAAAATTGACTCTCCTGCGAATATCGTTTTCCTCACTCATTTAAGCAAACGACTGTTAACTGTTTTGATTTTGACGACGGATATATCGCTGACGAATTTACTTGAGGAATGCTCCCGTGGGCAATTCCTATAAACGTCAACCAGTAAGAGCAAGCTTAGTTGCGCGTTGTGTAGTGAACAAATCCATGCCTATCGTCTCCTACCATATTCAGTTACACACTCAATCTGCTGCAAATGAGCAACTGCACTTAAAACAGTCACTCCACGTGTAAAGAATCATAAATTGATGCCAATAATTTGTTGCTAACGAGTATCATTACATCGTGATGGATGCCACAAGTTTCAATTGTTATTCACTGGTAGCAATCAACACAGGGATGGCAAAGAAATAGATGGGGTCATTAGCTGCTGTANTCAACCAGTAAGAGCAAGCTTAGTTGCGCGTTGTGTAGTGAACAAATCCATGCCTATCGTCTCCTACCATATTCAGTTACACACTCAATCTGCTGCAAATGAGCAACTGCACTTAAAACAGTCACTCCACGTGTAAAGAATCATAAATTGATGCCAATAATTTGTTGCTAACGAGTATCATTACATCGTGATGGATGCCACAAGTTTCAATTGTTATTCACTGGTAGCAATCAACACAGGGATGGCAAAGAAATAGATGGGGTCATTAGCTGCTGTACTGGAGCAACTGCAGCTGGGCTAAGTGACGAGCTTCTTCATAAATTTGGTATTTACTACTTGTGGCCTCTTATGCAGGCAATTTGCTGGTCATACATTTCTGGCATTTTTTTACGGCCAAATTCAATTTGCCTCTTTTTCATTCCGATCCCTTTTCTCTCTCCTTAAGCACTCAACATCAAATGCATAGTTTTTGTACAGGCAGGGAATCTGTACGACTTTCACATATCAGCCACAATCCTCAATCTCCGCAAACTGCTGGAAATGACGAACAGCCTCGCTCTGAGGGAAAATTCGCCAAAAAATGCACTCGCCATTCATGTTTACAACATGTTTTTCTGAACCTTTTTCTGAAGAAGAAGCTTTTGCTCTAAATTAATAACTGTGGTCAGATGAGCACACGCTTTTGCATGAGATGGTGCTAAGCAGATGCGCCAAGGGTTCTCTAGAAACGTGATGCAACGAGTTTAGCAGACTTGTGAAACATAGGCGATGCTGAAAATCCGCTAGGAAATGAACGTGGGATTGTTCCCTTCTGATGGCTGACAAATTATCCGCGAATGCGTCATCACTTCACGAATCAGAAGTCGCAGCGAGATATGTCAATAACGGATGCTCGTAAACAACTCGAAATGAGCTAGCGTGATTTCCCATTTGGTCAGCAGAAGAAACGTGGTTGCTTCGAGAACACGAAAACTTCTTTTGTCGAATAGAAGGCATCTATTACTCTGTCCACTAAACGTGTATGAATACGAAAACGAGTGCGCTAATAGGGCTTCTGGCCTGCGGTTGCCCCAATCGCTTCTTCCTAATTCTACACCAGCTGTATTGTGACTGATGTTTGGCGCATAGCAATCCTAAGGAAACGCTCTCAAGCGAGATGAAAAAATCATCTGATGGATTTTGCACGTGCCACTATCACGTTCTCACGATCTTTTTTAACGAAATTAAGGGATGCAGATAAATTGCAAAGTGCCTAGATCCACTCCTTTGCAGAATATTCAACAAACGGCTTATCAACGGACGGTTCATAAAGT
>JAARMF010004473.1:0-14035 GCA_022844705.1 Toxascaris leonina
TTTATTCTCCAGGATAATCTTAAAACTCTTTCCAGGTGAATAAATATCGAAATTCGAAATGCTCGTTGAAGGGATCTTTGAAGGTTTTCGTATTTTTGCGATCTTTTGTTTTCGGTATTCTTACTTCGCGCATTTAGCATCAACTACAATTGCTTCATAATTGAACAGTTGAACTATTTATATAAGTAAAGAAGCGTTACACGAGACTCA
Source organism: Toxascaris leonina (assembly GCA_022844705.1). NCBI lineage: Eukaryota > Metazoa > Nematoda > Chromadorea > Rhabditida > Ascarididae > Toxascaris > Toxascaris leonina. The sequence continues at coordinate 211 of JAARMF010004473.1, forward strand.
ACCTCACGCAAGAGACACTGTTGACGAAATGGTTTAAAACATTTTTTAAAGGCAATTGCGAGCTGTTCAAACAGTTATTTTGAGCGTTTATTATTATTATTATTATTTTTTTTTTGCATTTTGAATGACGTTCGAAGACGTTTGCCTCAAATTTGGAAAATTGAGGGTCCGAGCTGTATCGATTAATTATCCAATGAAAAAGTATTGCATTAACAACAATAGATGGAGATTACATTTATCATTATATATTAGAGATTGCTGCCAAACGGCCAGCTTAATGTTCTTTTATATTCAAAGGATACTGCCAGCGATGCAAGATAATTCTAGTGTTGAACTCGTGATTTCGGTATCTCTACCTGAATTACCTTTGCAAATTAAGTGAGTAAGCATACAAGAGTAGATAACTTATTGCTCAAACGCGTGCTGCATTCAAGAATTCCCAATTGTTCACCTATACGCCGAGTTGTCAGGCAATAATCTACTGGAAGCAATGCTATCCGAACATCAACTGAGGTCATAAAGGTGCTGCATGTCGCGTAAGAAAGTGAGCATACCTGCGATCGCTGCTTAGCCGGCCATTCCAGTATATCTGCTCAGTGAGCTGTTATGTTTTCAAATCCAATCGTCTTAATGTTTCGTCGCAGAGGTCGAATACTGTCAACTCCTTGGAAGAAAAATAACTCCAAACTTTCTGGTTACTCGACGATTTACGACAATGATTACTCCGTACTCAGTCTTCGTCATCAGCGTCGTCTTTCTATCCTCTATTTGTTCCCACTCGACCTATCTGTATCTCTCAGTCGATTTCCCCGTGCCCAATATGCACATGCCTCTTCCTTGCTCAGCATGGGCAAACTCGGGCCTTTGAGTGGTGCCCAAATAATGTATCGGTCTTCTAGCCCAGCGACTGCTGAAGGAAACTACAGGTTGGAGAGGACGCTGCAGGTTTCTGCAACAACGATTAAAGCCATTTCGAAGCAAGTCGCTGTTAGAACTGAGCGGTGGCTGAATCTGATTCTTGGTGTGGGATTTACTACCATGTCCGCTTAATAGCATAAAGCCACGGTCATCAGAAGGGGGGGGGGGGGGGGGAGAGAGGGGAGGGGCAACCGCCATATCCTACCAAAATCAACTCGCAGCCAAGGCAGAAACGTTACCCCCATTGCGCCATAGCAGCAACTAGCCCAACTTCGTCCCCACAACACAAGCCTCTCAAACGCAAACTAAAAACAATCACCTCGCAGTCAGAAACCCCAACCCGGTTCTCTTTAGGACCTCTGAGAATAATAGCCCTCACCTCCCAGCCAGTTCACAAGGACGACGATTTCGACTTCTTGCTCATTTTCGGAGCCAATAAACGTGACCCTCTTTTGTACTTTCGAACAACCCATTTTCGCACTGGGATCGCAACAATTCCACTCCAAAGTAAACAAGCGATCATACCTTTTGCATCATCTCATCCCAGCGCAATCCTCATTATGCCAGCGAACAACCAGAAGGTACTGGTCCCACCACCACACCGGAACCGCAAAGATAAGCCAAGTTTCGAAAAATGATTGACACACCTTAACACACGGTCTGAAGAAAAATCTCTTCTTCCTTTGACTCTCGGATTCTACCGGAAATCTACTTCCCTCTGCCAGCTCTCTTACCCCGACATAGGCAATAAACTCAAACTGCCCAGCAAAACAACCATACCTGTCAATTCTCCAGCTTCCTCATTCTCCTTCCCCCTCTGTCAACTCAAAAACTTCAGATCTCAACACTCTGACCCTCAACAACGTTATTCACCTTTCCCTTTCTTGCAGCTCATTTGCCCACTGAATTGTGACTTCAATACACCATAGGCAAACATTTATTTGTTCGATTTATTCATACGAAAAGATGATCAAAAAAACAAATACAGAAAAAAAACAATGCGAATGAATGAGCGCTGCAAAAATCGTTGCTCGTAAATTTGCCATGAATCGAGGTGTTCCATCGATGAGATCGTTGATTGAAGACAGCCAAACGAGGTCGTGCATGCACAAGTATAACAATCAACAATCGCTGTCTCTCGAACGTCTCCCATCGGCTCATAACTTTCATCTGCACACTCCACCACGCCATTCAACTGTATGAACCGTCTGGCCAGATCCATGACCGACTCTATTTCTTTTCAAATACTGCATCTGTTCCTTCACTATGTTGTACCTGTTCCAACAATTATACTGTACTTGTTCCTAGCAGCACTCACTGCAATCACATCGAAAACCACCAAACCACTACTAAAAACTACTCTGCACTCCCAATATTTAACTCAGCCAACCAAAATTATCGGTCAACACCCTATACGCTCTTGTTCTAGCTCATTCAATCTTTCTTTGAAGTACCGAGTACACTGCAACCGAGTAAAACTCATTAAATACCACGGTCGCATATTTCTATTAATGCGAACGCTCACCAACGAGCGAGTCTATTTCAACGAAGTCGCCATCAATTTCTTAAATGTTAGACCAGTTTCATCATCAGAGAAAACAAGCCTATAGAAAGCTTTTAAAAAGCGCTAGCAAATGAAGCTCTAAGGAAGTGCCCTCTATTGCCGAACGATCGTATCGCAAAGCAAAAAGACACCAATTTCGGTTATGTTCAAAAATTTTGCTCAATAGCATCCCCATATTTCAATTAATATTAAAGCGATTGAATAAAAAACCCCAATTGAAATTAACACAAACTTTCTACAAGATATCAATTGAGATCAGTATAACTAGACGTTTTTAAAGCAATTGAAGTGGGAAGAAAAATCAATGAAAAATTCGATAATCAATCAAATAACAACAATAACAACGTTAACAACATTACGAGCTAGAGTCTCAGGAGGTCCGATGCTTAACAAAAAAAAAAAAAAAAAAAAAAAAAAAAATCAGTGAACATATCTATCCCCATTTTATAAGCATACAAGCATTCCTACCTTACCATTTCCAATAAGATACATTTACAACTCGTTTATTTCCTAGTCTTTTCGACGAAACCTGTTGTCCTCAATATTAGTTATTTCCTTTCAATGTAATCAACCAATAATATTAATGCTCAAAACTACGATGTTCATATTACAATTGGTTTTGTATGCAAAAACTTTTTTACTCCATAGTAACACATTTATGCGATTTTCACGGTGGTAGTTCGCATCATAAAGCGAACCACAAACAATGAGGACGAATTGAAATGTGATGAGAAGAACGCTGAATAAAAAATAATAAACGAATGGAACCGATAAAAAGCGAGCGTATTGGCCGAGAGGATAGCTGTTCAGCATTCCTGAGTGCGTTCACACATATAAACACACACATGAACAACCAACAACAATGTCACGAAACAGATTGATGCCTCTTCCGAACAGAGATCCTTGCATCCGAACCACTATAACAACACACCTCAGAATGTCTGAAATTTCGAAAAGAGTTTTACTCGACGAAAACGATATCCTCAGCGTCTCACTATAACAAAGAAATGAGGCCTTACTCACTGACTGAAACAAATGGGACCGAACTATTGCAATGACCAATCAAGGGATGTGTTTGATGAAACGCTGAAGTGGAGAACGAATCGTTCAGGTATATTGATACTTTTGCACTATAGTCACTACCACCAATAAACAGCAGAAGTAAGGCAATGAAAAAGATGAAATGGAAGTGGTGGAAAACTTTGACAGGATGTGAAAAAAAATGGAGACAAAGCTAGCGGTCGTGAAATCCATGTCGCAGATATTAAAACAAATAAAAAAGGGAAATAAAGCGAGCATAACAAAAAAAAAACAAGCGAATGACGTCATAGTTGTAAAAATGCCGACTCTATATCTCGCTTCATTGCTATTAATATCCAATCTCTTACACATGAAGTCAAGTTTGAATGAGTGAGCAAAGACGATACCACACAACGTGCAAATTAATGCCATATGGAAATTCTACATGCACGCATAACAAAATTTACATATTGTACCTCATTGGGATCAAAGATTAACGAAGTGACAACGGGAAAAAAATAAAAGGACAAACACCGCAATGGAGTAAACATAAAAGGGTAATTCTTAGGCCAAAAGTGCAATGAGAGTCGTTTTTATAAAGAAAACTCAGCACAAGAAACATTGCAGCATGCAAAAAAAAAAGCGAAAATAAGACGTCTCAAATGCGATTAGGAAAGAGCTGCGCATTTCAATTCACGAATCCTTGAAGTGCTTTTGCAATGCAAAACCTTTGCAGGCGGAAAAGTTGCTCAACAACGCAATTAATTATGATGCGACCGCTTACGGAAAGAACCAATCCGCAGATATATATGATGCTGAATAAAAATTTTCATTAAAGGTGAAACTGACTTAAAGACCGCATAAACCACTCAAAATAAATAACAACGCAACTACTTTCATCTGAACCTCGCTATCTTTAAGGATTCCCAGCAATGGTAAAACTTGCAAATTTCCTGTTACGGCGAAACCTAAAAGTCGAAGTCGTCTGCCTAATACCAGACACTAGAACTGCTCTGAAAGATATGTGGTGTACAGAAGAGGGAGTCTCAAGTGACCATCATCCAGCAGTTGAGCTTCAATAACGCCTGAAAAGTGCCTACGACTGCTTTGGAAGTTTTATCAGAATTCTCGTACATATGCAACGGCTGCTCGAGATCGAGGAGTGATGGCGAGGGAAGAGTGGGAACAGAGGATGAATCAGAAGACGGGGAGAGACGGGATAATACTGATGTAGTATGTTGTAACTACGAGCATTCTATTGTGCCCTTCTCGAAACTTTGTGCGAGTCATATAGAGTGCCTGTAGAGTCGACTAAAGTGAACAACAATTCGTTGGACACAACAATCCCACTAAGGCTTTCTTAACCAACCTATTTTAAGCGAATTTGGCGATGTAATCAAGCGGAACCCATAGGACGTTACCACCATCTTTCCTTTCACTCTCCGAACGGCCATTCTCCGAATTCTGCAAACCATATAAGGAATTTCCTTGTCATCCCCGTTACTATCTTCAAACCAACGCAGCATCTCAGTTTCTATGCCCGATCATAAAAACTGCTATTTATGAATCCCTAAATTTTTAGAACGAAGGAAGACTACAAGATGGGTTTTACCCTTCCAGGGCGGAAACGAAGCCAACGCACAATGCTTGAACTGTTATAACTTCGTAAACTTCCGACACTGAAACTGTGAAATCCTGATAAAAAAAATAACAGTGCACGCCAACACCACATATGAATCCAGCCCTTTTAAAGGATATTGATAGCATTACTAAACCTAGAGAACCCCTTGGTTGGAACAAACAAGTATAGTAATTTCAATGAGTTTTTCCAAAAATCCAAAGATTTTGGGCCTGAAATACGAAAACTTTGAAAGATGTGTCAAAGAAGTTGACACGAAATAAGCTTTTTCTTGTTGCTCAGCCGATCAGCTGGCATCACAAGCTATCAAAAAATAACGAAATGGTATGCTTTCATACTTCAACTGAATCGACCGCATCTACAAACGATCCATAAAACGCTGCTTCTCTGCGATCTGACTAGCACAGGATTAAAACCTGACCAGCGAAAAATGCGACAACATTTTCTGCTTTTCTTTGAACAACGACGATCTGTTCTGCGACTAACACCACGTATGGTAAAAGGTCACTTTACACTGTACGTAGCAATCACCAAATTTTATGATTCTAACGCTGGTGGCCTCCAAGTGGCCTACCCAACAGGTTCATACAAACGCAAGCACGAACGGATAGGTAGGTAGGCGCTGATAGGACGCATCACAATGTTGCGAAGCAAATTTGCCGAGGCGCACAAAATTGAATAATACGCTCCAAGACGATATTGGTGAAAGGGAATGGACCTTTCAATAGTGCTAATAATGTCTGGGCAAGCATAAGCAAGAGGGTCCATTGGTGACTGGAACGGCAACCAAGGAGCAAAACTAGCAACTTCAATGTCCTTGAAAAGATGAGATCCTCAACTAAGATGGGCAACAATAGAGGAGACAGAGGGAAGGAAGTAGTGTTATTACTCTACGACTGGTCCGATCAAAACAGCAGTCAACCGTCCCACCTCACAGCCGACGTTGAATGAGTTTCTGAAATCGCATTAAGTGGCCTACTTTCTCGTTAAAGAATGATGACATGAGATTCCCCTTCAACGACCTAACGTCGACCTTAACCTCAGATGTTGCAGCTTCTCCGAACATATTTTCTCGCTCCCTATTTCCGCTGCCTCCAAAAAAGTGGAATACCACAAATGCTTATCTCTTCATCCTCAGCTTGGACCCCACCCTCCTCCTTCCCTCTCCATTCAATCCCGACCTTTCCTTCCCAAAATCGTCACCTGCAAGACAACGCGATGCAATGCACTTGTGGCAATTCACAATTCTAAGAGACTGGAAAAAGAAAGGAAACAATATGACCCCACGGGGGTAAATTTACTTGGTACACACAAGCAAAGGATCAGGTGGAAGCGAAAAGCGTCAGCCCTAGAGCAGTGCAGAGCTAAGTTTATTATCCAACAAAGGCTCTGAAATAAAGAAAAGAACGTCACAAAGTGTTAAAAGCATGCTTTATTATGCATAACAAAACAAGTAAAAACACCTGTGCAAATGCATCAAACGTCAGTACGACCACTAATCACGCATGGAACACGCTTTTCATCTAGACGCTTCTTAGCCAAACTGCTATTCAACCGAAAGACAGCAGATCTTTGAAGGTCAGAGAAGTAGAAGCTGATAAAATTGTAAAATGAGTTGAATCTCAGAGATTTGACTCAAGTGACCTCTTAAACGCTGTGCTGACAGTTGCTTATTAGGCTAGTCCACCGCCCAATCTATTGTTAAAAATTAGTTCCTGTCATGGAAGGTAACGCTGTGCCGGGACGTTCTTCTGGCAAGGAGACCAAAATTCAGTGGGGAAGGGGAGATGGTTAGGAAGTGAGAGTATAAAGAAGTCTTGTGTGCCATAATCTTCCAAAGCCGGTAGGTCACTCATCACAACCCCATAAAATTTCGCAACCTCCATGTAACAATAACATAGGTCGTGACCTCACATCGATGAATCATCATCCGCTCATTATCTCTGCGATTTCAGAAACTCACCTAGAAGCAAAATACAAAATTCTGAACATCTGCTGCCGTTTCTATACAGCTCATAAGTCAAGCATCACAGCCAAAAACCAATTCCATCGCTGAGTCGCTTCACGTATCTTTTCACACCTACAACTCCTCAGCTTTGGAAAAAAAAGAAGAAACATATCCAGAAGTGTTGTTACGGGATTCGGTTTGAAGTATTACAAATATTTCAGCTCAAATCTCTGGTGGAACTGGATGGAGCGAAAAAAACGTCTAAAAACAGTCGCTGCTATAACTGACAAAAATATACGGTGTGGAAGGAGGAACTACAGCTGTAGCATTAAAGAGTCGAATACCTGCACAGATCCTCCGCCGATAACAAACCCATCGCCCATGCCGCTGTCCCGCGACTCACTCTGCAATTACATCACGCTGATTTTCCGCCCCTCTACCAATAAGGGTCTCACTTAACAACACTATAATAACCAATTTCCGCCTCTTATAATTTCCAAAAATATAACCTTCTACTTAAGAGATCACCTAAACGTCGTCATACTCAATGTTGAACTTTTGAAGATCCTTGGACCATTAAAACTTAAAGTTATTTCATCGACACCTACTCAAAATCTTCCCCATAAAAAATCTAAACATTGCGCTACATCACTTAGATTTTTCACTGAAATAGCCTGAAAAGACAAACGTATGCAGACAAAGACCGGACTGTTAGCCGCATAATTCAGTACAAAGCGCAAGGCGAACGAGAGATCAAGCAAGCCCCCCCCCCCCCCTTAAAAAAAGAGTAATTCCAAGCAGATTATTACTTCGAAACGACCATTACAACTTGTGTTCCTCCTCAGTAAAATTTACTGCAAGGCCGCAAAACAATGAAAGTCTTCGCTATATTTTTCTATTTATGTATAACACAGAATGTCATAGGTATTCTGAATCCTAATAAATTGCGCTCGAAAAGCCTCCCTAGAAACTTCAGTGCAAGAAAAAAATCGAAAACACTGAAGCGAAAACTCACCTTAATGGGCGCTGGAACACTGGGCACTACACTCGGCCCACTTAATTCCTCAGCCTGCATCTCCATCGCTTGCTCGTCGGTGCCCTAAATTATGCTCGTTTTGCGAGCACATAACGAATATTCAGTTCAACTCAATTGGTCCATATAAAGCACATGCCGAGGTTTTGAACACATCGTACCCCGTGCTATATCAAAACCATATCCCTAAGCTCTCCATAAATTTTATCATTAAAAATCCATACTTCCTATTACAATAAATATGGGAACTGCTAATTGCATCTCTTTGCCCGCACATTCCTCACCCCATCAACCATAACAAAACTGAGCACTTACTGTTTTTATCGATCCTTTGAAAGGAAGCAAACCGTCACGAAGCTGAAATTTTAAATGCCTTATTAATAATCAACCCTATAATATTTTTTAAAACCAAATCCGCTAATGAAAACCGTTGTGCTCTGCAAATCCACTAATCACGAAACTTCTAAGAAGCTATAAATATGCGAAAATTTGGGAGAAGCATTTCCACAACTTCTGAAAATAAGTGCTGCAGAAATCCAAATTTGTTATCAAAGAAAAAACTTAACACCCAAACTTAACAAGCTTATAATCATTCTAAGCATAAGCTGTCGATATCAATGGAAAGAGGGCAGACACAAGTAGTCGGTGACGAAAAACAAGAGGGACATTTCCTTAATTCAAATAAACGTGATTTCAAAATAAGAAAAATGCTTACCATTTCCCTTAGTTGCATATAGATAACACCCAAAGCATTACGTCCCAAGCCAAATTTCGGCACCGATAGCACTGTCTCAGATGTCAACGGAAATTCTAACGGTATCTGCAACGAAACCAATATTATATTACGTTTATAGAGAAGCTAAGCGAGATGAAGTGATGTGAACTTCGACCTTCTAGTCAAGAAACGAGAAACTGCCCATCTTTTCAACGGATCTTCACTTCTCAATGGAAGTAGAAAATTAGAAATACCTCAAAAAACAATGCAGGGTATATCCGTCGGTATTTTCGTCATAGAAAGCATCGAAAGCAAAAGCTATAAGTGTGAACCATCTAGCACCGATTAAACCACCAAGCAAGGAACAACAGATCGCTATCCCGCAAATCCAACAGTGTAGATACCTGCAAAGCTGCGAAAGAACTGCATTTACCTTTATCACCACTTTGTTGCTTTTCATACTTCTCGCCCAATCCTGTATGTATCGATGATTACATGCAGTGGCATAGAAATCGTCACCACCGAAACAATGTATCAGCAGTTTGTCTCCGGAATCGAGAAGCGCTTTGCGCAATTCCTCACATTGTTCCACTTTTGCCAATAATGCACGCTGAATGCGAAAATATTTAAATCGTAAACTGCACACAATATCGATAAAAATTAGGGATCGGTAGCTCAGCGGTAGAGCCTTCGCCTATTGAACGAAGAGACCCGGGATCGATTCCCGATTGATTTCCTAACGGACCGCCAGAAGTCTGACCACCAGGCTTTCCGAAAATCCGGTCACAATAGCCATGTATGGGCATGGTTGTCAGTTGCATCGATAAGGGAATCGATGAAATTAGAGCACAATAGCCTTTGCACTTTTGTACCTTTGTAAAATTGCAATCAAATAAAACAAAAAGTGAAAAGAAAACGTAAGAAAGACGACCAAACGGATAACAGAACAGCGGAGAAAAGCTGACATTATAGCGACAACAACGGCTGCCTAACAATGATATTCTAACCTAAGCAACGAATAGCAGTGGCAAATCTCTCGAAATCTCAACTAACTCTGCAATCTATCTATCGCTTAGAAAAAAAAAATGGAAAAAAGGCCAATCTGCCTTCACAAAAAAATCTTAAAACGCGACAAACCTGCATAGCCTCAAGTCCCGCTGTTTTGCGCCATTCCTCTGAAGCACTTTTATCAACCTAAAAATTGCACAAATTATTCAACTTTTCAGACAGCCTTTGGAAAGGGACATTCATATTCATTCCAGAAATGCTCCAAGATCCTCCAGAAAAGAAAAGAACAATCCAAGCGCACTGATAGATCAAGCTAACGCCAATCACTGGCCTGGTAACCAGTCTCTTAAGAAAGAAAAAGAACTGGCAAATCCATAGTTCTTCGCCACAATATCTAGACAAGCTCTTCTCACTTTCATCCCCCCCCCCCCAAAAAAAAAACAGGAAAGCGCGCCACTTCAGCACTTCCATTTATGGAACACAAGTCAAAGCCCTCCAAAACGTCTACTCAAGTATAAAGCACCTTGCGTCGAACGTTAGGCGATGATAAAAAACAAAAACAATCCACATCTGAATAAAAACTACACGAAAAATTACCTTATTGATCTTCAAGATGTTACGTGCAAGAGTATTGTAGTCTTTAGTTCTCTCCTTGCCGGTACTTTCCTCACCTTCAGTCATCAGCAATGACGTTACACCACACAATGCTTCGGTCTTTGCTAACTGATAGAAATGATTGACGTTGTCATATGTGCGGCCATCGATTTGCAGTGGAAACTAAAACATCACCATCAATCAATCCATCAATCCCTTATCCATCTAAGGATGATAAATTAAACTCGTTCGCTAAAATCCATCCAACCAGTAAAATATGAAATTATGCCACAATTGAAGTGCATGACACAGCTAAGAAATTACTAAAGGTTCATGCATTTTATCAAATAAAACAATAGCAAATAAAGCAAACTCAATAACTAACATCATGCTGCGCAGTGAAGACATTCTGGAATCCGGAGAAGCAAACGATATTATCTGGAGAAACAGCGAATTCCTTGAATTTGGCCGATTCGGGTAGCTTCTTGAACTGCAACCACAACATCTCTCAACTCCACAACAATAATATAGGTGGTCAACTTGATGGACGATTCACCCCAACAACATTTGTCGTTTCCAGGTTGTCCTCAAAGCAACTAAGAGTATTGATGTGCTTTCACGACCTTCTGACTCAAAATTGGCTTCCGTTTCCACAGCTCTATGTCTAATCCCATAGTGACAACTGAAATTATATATATAAAGACTATCAGCTATCAGACAGCGCCACTACTCAATGCCAGCAACGTATGAAAAAAATATTCGACTTCAGCAATCCCACACTCATCAATTACAAGAAGCATAGCCAACTATGGCCAGATATAACCTTGTACGATAGCTAGTAAATAACAGCGCCAATGAAGAACACTTAATATAACTCGCTATCAATATTGTCTGCGAGAAATATTTTGCAATAAGCCGCTTAAACAGAAATTGATATGCGAATGAGGTAAATTGATATATCTATTGCAGTATTTTCAACTAAACTTCGCTATCTGTTTGGTCAGCAATCTAGAGAGACTCCACCCGTTCCCTAATAAGAAAACGTCTCCTAGTTTTGTGACAAACATATCTTCAACAGCTAAAATTTATAACACGGCTATGACAGTAATAGCTGTGCTACGTACTCTCCTGAGGAATGAGTTGAAATTCTTTTACTGAAATTATGGGCATGTAGTGAACGTAACTTATTATGCGATATGAGGGAAGGTTGTTGATTACTCCCTTTGTTTCGATTGAATGAAAAATGAAGATGAAATGGCAGGTTCAAGATATATGCCTTCAGTAAAAAGCCAACTTGAATCACAATTTAGAGGTGACCGAATTGTTGAAATCGATATGGCAGATTAATTCAAGTAAACTGATCGAATTTCATAAGGAAAACGAGGAATGAGGGGAAAGTCAGGGAAACGGAAGCGATGAGAGGAGAAAGGAAGGAATGCAAGAATGAATAGGATAGGTAGTACAAGGGTGGAGAGGAAGGAATGAAGGAAAGATGGATGAGGAGAAGAGGGAAGAAGGAAGAAGAGAAAAGAACGGAAAGAAGGGAGTTGGAGAAGGGAAGCAGAAAGGAAAAAAGATAAGGAGAATGAAAGAAGCGAAAGAATAGTAAAGGGATTCAATAAGACCGTTACAGAGTCTAACGAATAGTTGTTTTTCCCTTGTCAGCTCAACCAACGACAATATAGCTGACCTCAAAATGCCTGTTGCGAATGAAGGGTTTATTCTTCATGATGCGACCGTAAGGAAAACGTTGTCCACCACCACGACCCATCCGCATCGCACCACCCATCGGATTTCGTCCTCTAAATCCCATCGCAAACCCGTTCCTTGACAACAATCCACCCCGTAATCCTCGCAACGTACGTCCACCTCCTCTTCCTTCGTATCGAGGCCAAGCTGATTTTTGTTGTATATGCACTCAGCGTAATTACATATGAAACGTTCATTCAAATAATAATAATAATAATAATAATAATAATAATAACAATAATAACAATAATAATAATAATAAAATAATAATAATAATAACAATAATAATAATAATAACAATAATAATAATAATAATAGTAATAATATACTCCTCAATTTCTCGAAATGGAATTCGAAACGAGCCGTTATCGGAAGCGCAAAAATGCACAACTTGGGAGGTATTCCACTTACCGATAAACTGTCTACGAAGTGAGGCATAGGTGAATCTTGAGGGGCCAATTTATAAATGGAGTCTTCAAATTCAAATAGAACGACAATTTTCGAATGCAAGCATAAAGCACCTTTTGACAGTCTCCAGAATATCATAATTCAATCGACTCGTTAGTCGGTCACGTCTCATCACTGGGGATGCAACAAATACCCCTCTTATAGCAGTCTTCTTCTGGCATGGTTGTACTGTTCACCTCCAGAATGTCAGAGCAAACTCTTGAGACATTCCAGCAATACGCTGATATCAATACTTCAACTCAATTTGATCTAATATTACCACCGTTGAGTTCGCTTTATGTTCCTCCTATCAATGGAACAGGAATAAAGGTCATTGTGGGGGTAACAACCGGAAGCAGACTTAATTTCAGACCACTATCTAATGGCATTGGATAAATTCACTCACAATGATAGGATGAAGCAGCCGACGGGATGAACTGTCCTGAGAAATGCTGAAAATAGATATATTTAATTAAAGGGAAATATTAGTAGAATTAAATGAATCTTTTGTTTATCCATAAGTGAATGAGTCTATGTGGGAATTAACTTCAAGGGAATCTTATAAGGGAAAGGTAATTGAGAGGAGATATGGCAAATATTTGCAAAAACTATCATAAATCTGCAATATGAGGATAAATGTTGATTCGCAATGATGATATAAGCTCAATGGCGTGAATTCTCTCGCTAAACGGGTTAATTTATGGTTTCTACATGCTAGAAATCGGCTTTAAACATTTCCGGACATATTTATTCCGGCTACGAGCACCGGTAAAGGCGTAGCAGATATGGATGGATAGATGTCTAATTATTGAAGGGATCGGGATGATATACGACTAAAATATGAAAAAATGGCTAACGTGAACACTTAAATAGTCCACAAGCCTTCATTGTCGAACGTTTTTTATCAAAAAAAAAATCTCTATACCGAATCCATAAAATCCACTACCGAGTTGACTTAGACGTCGCGTAACACAACCGCGCGCTCGCACGACGCGTCGCAATCCAACAACCTACTGGCGCAAAGCCAACGCACCGTATCCGCCGTGCTCGAATTCGACACTCTAAGACGATTATTTGAATGGATCGGAATTATTTGCAGCTGTTTAGGAACTTTTACGTCGCTCTTTCGCCTAAGGCAGGGTGTCCTTCGCGATTGGGACAAGGATGGGAGCGGGGGGGGGGGGGGGGGG
>JAARMF010004474.1:0-15003 GCA_022844705.1 Toxascaris leonina
CCGCTCAGCAACCGCCCATCGACACCGACATACTCTTTGCAAAAGCCGAAATTTCGGAACGAGAGAAAGGTGAGGGGGTACATTATCGAAGTCTTAACGAGCGGAGAGGAAAGAAAAAAAAAGGATTTTGAAGCCAATAGCTGCGACTAAATATCGAGGTAGTTTTGAGTTGAACCAGATGTTTTAATATTGACACTCTCGCGTCCGCCTACAGTACCTTCCCCCTTTTGTAACTCGACTGCTTGATCGCGAGAAAATGATAGAAACAACAAGGAAAAGTTGATTTCAGACCTCATTATCCACTTCTGTGAATATAAAATGAGCTAGTTCGTTCGTCTGTTTAGCTTCGTTCGATGCATTTCTGTTCGGCTCCTGCAACGAATTTCCTCAAGTCTAATCCACTGTCGAGAAAATAGTTTAAACTGTAGAATGTGACAAGAGGTTTCCTATAGAGTATCTCCCGTATTTCTTTTTTCTTCGCCGTCATATACCTCATAAGCATAGACGAAAACAGTCTTTATAATACGTACATGCACAATGCTTTCCCCATCTGCTTTTCACTTCCATTTTACCTATTCACCAATGCATTATACTTTATATTTAATGAAGAAATTAAGAGTGCAATCTTAATTATTGTCTATTTTCCACTTGGAATGTGAAATATCGGTGTGCATTAACGACTCATTTCACAAAAACCATCTTAGGTCTGTGATAATGTCAAATAAGATTGCACTTCACAACATGAACTACATGAAGAAGCAATCTTGCTAGTGCCGAAAGTCAAATATGAGGAAGGAATGTAAAGCAATATGCTTTCATGTTTGCCATCGTGCAATGCAAAATATTCACTGTTCTGCTCGAAATTTGCTCTGCTTCATATCACTAATTTTTAATGATGACAGCAGATGAAGAATAGCGCACCAATTTCCATTCGTCACTATTTCTGATGTTCAACGGTCCCTTATGTTGAAATTGCGTCGCATCATAGAACACATCTCTGTCGTTTCTGCCAACTGTATAAGAATGTTCAGACAAATATATAAACATCCTTAAATATGTCTAATGGGGAATGGGAACGTTCCCGAAAAGATCGCATTGAATACAATCGTCGCTACATTGAAAACAAAACTTTTCTGAGTACATTAAAATGCTCTGCGGAGTTGTTGGCAGAGAGAGCGAGTCGGATTCCCAGTTCACCTCATTATTCATTCAAGCTTCAGGACACTTCTAACAACTCGGTTTGTCATATATACTTTCCAATACACCGATGACGCAGCAAGTAGAACAACCCCTCCAATTTCTAGACTACTAAAATGCCAAGCAGCTGATCACCCATCAAAAATCGGCATCCTTTTTATATTTCAAAGCAATAATGGATGTTTTCTCGACGTTGTCGTATGCTCACATGAGCATATATATCATCACATCTCAAAATTTAACTGTTTCTCTCTCATACAAAATGGCGCTGATTTTCATGCATAGCTTTCTCATCTGAGGTCATTTCTCCTAGCGTAAACCTTTTGGAATTGAGCAGTGATCCAAAAACTTGCTAGCTGACTGTGTGAGTTCCATCACAACCTACGAACAATCGCTTGATCCATTCATCGCTTTCATTTCTTGACTAGTGCTCAGAATAATAAGGAAAGGCATTCTATTTGTAGAACTCGTTAGATTCAATACCTGATGGGATTCTTCGCTCTTAGTTGAAGCATATGCTGAGAGAATGAACGAAGAACTTACAGCAGCACATCTGCCTTCGAATGCAAAATATGACTGATGCTATGGTGGTGACTAGCAACAGCGAATAGCCCAATGCAGCCACAACAATTAAAACTATTTTTTCATCGAACGGCTTCTTTGCCGCAATGCGCTTCATTTCTGGTCCTTTCGTTTCTGTCAGCACTGTCGTCGGCTTTGTGGTGGTTATCGATGTTGTCGTACTAGCACTCGTCGAAGTCAAACTTCCTGTTACCTCTGGTACTGAGGATGAACTGCTCATTGTTGTTTCATAACTGTAAATGTTGTTCATTTTTATGACAAGTATTAGTCCTGTTATCTACGCAATTCTCGATGTTCGCAGCAATCAGGAGACGAACTTAAGTGACTATTGCATCATCCGACCACATATGCATCATGCCGAATTTATGCAACAAATTTCATTCTCAGTGATAAACTGCATAACAACCAATGACGTAAACAGTTATATTCGTATTCGAAATATATGGTATAATACGTTATATTGTTAAATGTTTAGTGGAAAACAACATATTCAATATTGCGCAGAAAATTGGTGCAGTACGGTATAATATAGACGGCTGCGAAAAAAATGATGTAATTATAGTTTGTTTTTGGTGAAATATTGCGGATTAGCAAATTACTTAATGTCAATTCAAAAGATGTTATATGGACAATGTTATAAACATTAGCAATTATTGGAAGCTGCAAGATGACAATTTTGCGTTTGAAATTTATTGAATTTGCCTCAGGCAAGTTGTAGCAAACTTTAAGATCGATGAACACATACGAATAATGGACTACCAGCGAAATTAATAAGCAAATTAAACGCGATTCTTCGAAGCTAAATCATAATTGGCTATTCTCTATAAAACACTCCGATCATATGTTGAGCCGTGTGCTTACCTTTCGCTCGTTCCTAGTGAATTGGTTGTGTAATTGGGAGACAGTAATATATAAATGGGAAAAATGGTTAGAGGCATCGTGATATTGTCTTCTGACACATTAACCTCATATTTCGGTGTTTCGTTGTGACCCTTTAATGCGCCAATCTCGTCTTCCGACGTTCCTGAGAGAACGGCTGTTTGGAGATGTTTGAGAGGATGTGCTTTGACATGATAAAAACCTCACCTCAAATGACCTTTTAGTAAAGTGTTGACGAACATAATGACATATGAGGCTAATAGTGAACACTGCAATATTTCTCCCCAGTTTCAGAGGAAAATGTCTTCACTTGATCCCATCGAAAAAATCTTCTGACTCAGAAATATTCTATCCAGGCGTTCAAAACACTCGGTGAACAAAGAAACGACTCTAGGCACCAATTTAATCAATCAACTTTGCTCCTTTGAGCAGTCTATCATTCAAGTGCATGAAAGAGCCTTCGGCTATAAAAGAACAGCTACAAACACCCATTACCAATTAATGACACTCACCTATTCATTGGGGCTAGCAATGAATAGGTGATTGTTAATTGTGGATAGGTGATCGATGCTCTCTACAGTGCGAACGTATAGGGATGCAACGCGATCAGTTCACCCTTCTAATGGTTTTCCTCGAATTTCTTAGATGACCAATTTAAGAATCCAACAAAATGCTTTCTTGCTGAGATTTTGGTGGATCGCAACATTCCCCCATTCTAAGCCAGAACACCAGTAGCAAAAATCCACCTCACCCCCATTTGTCAGAAAACTCCATCTTCCATTTCTGGAAACCTCAGTAATACTCACATCTCACCATCACTACTTGTAAAACACGTGCATCTTATGCGTATGCATGGTGAGAGTGTCAGTAGATGTATTTGACAGACGAAAGTGACACTAATGCTGAGAGAAGCTTGTAAAACATCAAGCAATCTGTGTGGAACAAACAATGAAACAGCTTGAAAAAGAAGATATGGTAGAAAATGGGATGCTGTTTCCCAGCCTTCCTACTCGTTTATTTTTTGGAAAGGATGAGCAGAGGGGGAAAGGGAGGGGGCATTGGGATCACAGGCGTGACGATCTTTCGAGGCGCACGCATCGCATGGGTGAGATATATTATGCTGCGCTTCCTGCAGTGGTTCGTGTTTCCAGATGCGAATTCCTTTATCTTACAGGGGCAATAAAATTTGGGCACACAGGGTTGATTGTTAGAGGCAGTAAATTTGCAGTCCTATCCTCTTTAATCGTTCTTTTCGAGTTCCCTTGCAATAGACTTTTTATCGAAACGAGCCAAATTCACTTGAACCTCCCTTAACTTATTTGAGCGAACGAAGATGCATAAACCGTCATCCCAACGGAAAGACCCCAAAAATTACTCAGCACTATCACCACCATCGTTGCAAACAATACAAACATATCAAATAAAATTATTAAATAAACAGTTCGTCCACCTGTTGCCATAATACAGCAGTCAGCAGTGAAAGAATAATGTATAGCGAAAAGCACAGTCTGAACTGCACAAAACGATAGCATGATTTGAGAGTCGTATTGAAATAAACAACCTGAATTCAGTTAAAGACAGTTAAGCTAAGAACGAGTTGGCCGTCGAGACTGTACTGATAGCAACCTCTGCAACAACGGCATGACACTCAACTATCAGGCATCACCATTGTGCAACATGCTGGGACATTTCACTGCCACAAACTGCAGTTCCATTGCTCTCGAGCAACTGCTACAAGGATCCAAACGCTTCGAACTCTTGAAATTCGAACGCTGCGGAGGGGTAAATAATATACGTGAAACACCTTAGCTTTAAAACATTGTGTTTGCAAAAGTACGCAGTAATGGTGAACTACATGTCTGTTCATTCGACGATGACACCACTGAAGCACTGCAGGTTCATGCAAGTCGTTTCAACCGTAAACATGTGAAACTGTGTTTGAAGATATGAGGACATGTTCGCGGATGTGGGCAGTTCATTGCAGTTTCACCGATAGTTTGCCGAGGCATTAGAACTGTTAGAAAAATCGCCAACAGCAGCCGGCGGTTCGAAGAAAAAAAAACGAATGGACAGTGTTTTGACTTTTTAAAAACAAATATGCCTTGGCAATGACTTCTCTTAGTTTTCAGGGAACAAAGGTGCATTACCGCAAAGTAAAGGCGCAAGGAGAAAAGACAAAAGTTCTGCATATTACCGCTATTGCAGAACAGAATTTGTGTACACAGCGAGTCAAATGTTTCCAGTAGTGTTCAGGATATCCTCGACATCAACAGAGTAAAACGCCACGGTAAGATATGCCATGGGTTGTGCTCCTTTAGTTTCTATATTCCTGTTGGAACATAGCAAAGAAGCAAATTCGGGGAACACTAACCGTTTACAAAGAAAACCCGTCGGTCACAACCGCACGGGGAAATCCTGTCAAAAACAATAAGTATATCGAAGATTGTTTCGTTTCAACTGCCTTTAAGCTAATTTCTCTGAAGTTATACTAATTTGGATGGTTCAACGTTGATATTTATTACGCTGCAAATCTCTCGAGAAATATTTTTTTTCTGAAAGGATAATAAGACGAAATGCTGGAGAGGTTATGCAATCGCAAGTGATGTGGATTTTACCGATGCTCCCATTAAATCAAATTTTCCCACGTAGCCAATCAATTGCAGAGGTTTTGAACTAATCTTTGGACGCAGAAAAACGTTGGCTTGTGGATTTTATATTAGGTCTAAGCGGTAATAATTCATGCAGAATACGATCGGTCAAAGCGGGGAGGAAGGCGAGAGGGGGGGGGGGGNTACGATCGGTCAAAGCGGGGAGGAAGGCGAGAGGGGGGGGGGGGTTGGCAAAGAGACATCTTCAACACATGTGATACGTGCCAAGTTTCATCGTCGTATTCTTTGTGCTTCCTCGCGTGACAACATCAATGCGTGAACACATTTGAAATCACCCTTCTGCCATTTCGTAAACAAAGTGAGCAAAAAAGTGACTCAGACGGAAGAAGCAGAGAGCTTCTTGCTCAATTCATACTTCGCAAAACATCTAATTTTTTCATTCGCTGAAATCCCGAAAATTTCCGTTCGAAGTCTCTGTTGTATTGCAAGGTAGCCGTTAGATTCAACCGCATTATGGTCATGGACAAAAGCGCTTCACCGCCGTCAATAAGAGCGCTGTACTTAAAAAGCGACAATTGGAAGTCCGTTGTTCCGCGTTCGTGTAGTTGCGGAAATTCATTCTTCGTGCTTTTGCGCTTTTTAAGTTACTTGAACGTCCACTATGGCTTTCCGCTTATTAAACGTAGTCGCCACAAGCGCATATTGCACACGAACTTCAAGAATGTGAGGGCCGAACGAACTGCTGCACTCATTCATGCAGCCGCTGTACGTATATGCCGTTTTTATTCCGCCTTTTCAGAAATCTGTTTACCACAGAACATCACATATAGACATTACAAACAATTTAACTGACAATTTACACATCCGCCCATAAGCTTTCCACAGTCATGCAAGCCGGAAATTTGCATTGATCGCTCGGGATATGTAGATGTCCCATTGTTCGAACAAAGTGTGTAAATGAAGTGAAGAAGACTTCTGACTGAGAGATAAGTGCATGTAATCGCAATAATGAAGTTTGAGCCGATGGTATTTGCAACAACTTTCAAACGTATCAAGCACGGTTTGTAAGAATAGAAATGCAAATAGTTAGGGATGAATTTCAACAAGCTCAAGGGTAAGTGAATTGAATGAAATAACTGAAGTTCATGGTAAGTACTGATTTCACACCGTTCAAGGATTGAGTTCACAGTCGCTAGGAATGACGACCTCAGCTCAAGCATAAGCACTGTTGTAACTCCTTCAATGTAGATTTGTTGCCTCAATAAGAATGCAAAATGAAGATGGAGGCACAGAGGTGCGAGAAGTTTCATTTCTGAAGGAAAAAGACATATGACCTCTAAATATAGCGCGAAGAAATGCAAAAATATTTCAGATTTTCCTATGAACTGGCAAAATTCCTCGTCGGCAGCAGCAGACATGTTTGAGTACTCAAAAATAAAAACTGCATTCCAGAATTTTAAAGTCACATTTGCTTTACGATAACAAGCAAAAGGCCACACTTTGCAATCATTTTCCGATGTATTTCACTACGGCCGAAAGTTGCATTTCAAGTGTTTCTCATGTAAAACACATTGGAAAGACGATAAATACGAAACTAAATGCAATCTCTTTATTTGCAATAAATTTTCTTGAAGCGACATTAATGAATAAACGGTAAAGGTGATTAAGGTAACATCAGCTCCTGGCCAACATTTCTCTTTTTTACACTCAGAAAATGACGCTTTATCCGATTATTTGGCCTTGTTTCCTCTCTTTTCGCATAGCGTTGTTTCCAAAAAATTATTTTTTAACGATTACTTACATTTCAAAAAAATTAAAAAACAAAATTATTTAACGATTATTTTAACGATTACTTTTAACGACCATACTTAAAAGTCTCTCCGATCAGGGAGTTGATCTCGCAAACAGTCGAATCATCAAAAATTCGCTATCCGATTCGCACACGGAGATCACTCTATTCGAAACACCAGTCAGTATAAAAATCGGAAGAGGCGTAAAACAAGGAGATATCTGCTCACCGAAAGAATTTTCGTCAGCTTTCGAAGGCGTTCTGAGGAATATGAAGACTCCGAGAGGTTTCAAAGTCGACGGCGAAGAACTTCAAATGCTTCTCTTTGCGCACGACGTAGTACTCGTAGCGGACGAGCCAGAAAAGTTGCAGAACCTATCAAATGAGCTTAGCAACGAGGCTAAGAAAATTGAGCTCAGCATTCACGATGGCAAAACCAAGTGGGTGAAGAACGCAGTCTGTCCTCAGTTTACTATGAAACTCGATAGTGAGAACATCGAGCTCGTGCAACAGTATGTATACCTAGGACAAACTGTGCAAATGAGCAACGATTTGGGTCTGGAGCTGAGCAGGAGAAGAAGAGCAGAGTGGACAACTTTCATCAAGCTCAAGGATATCTTCTGTGACGTGAAGATAACGCCATCTGTAAAAGCAGAACTTTTCAATTCCACCGTCCTTCCCGTACTGCTGTATAGGTGTGAAACGTGGAGCACCACGCTCGCTGAAGGAAATAAATTAGCAACCACTCAGCGACCTATGGAAAGGCGGATGGTGGGTATCAGTAGACTACACCACATCGCGAATGAAGACTTTCGTTCTAGATCTGGTGTAAAGGACACCATCGAAGAGATGTACAAAAGAAAACAAAGATGGGCTGGTCACGTAGCCAGGATGAATGACAACAGGTGGACCAAGCGAATACTTGAATGGTACCCAAGAGAGGTCAAGCGGCCATGCGGTAGACCGTCAACAAGATGGGAAGATCCGTAGCGACGTCTGCATGGTGCTGCTTGGACACGGCGAGCTCAAGATCGTGAAAGATGGAAAAAATTGCCAGCTGCATCGACGGAGAGCACAACGAAATCGATGAAATCATATCTGTTCAAGGTATTCAAGGTACTTTCATTTCGGATGATGCGTTCCCATCTAGAGTTAGACGGTTGAATTGCGTCTCTACTAACGGTTCGTTTCATCCATTTTTGTATCTTTCTGATGGAAAATGATGTAGTTCTTCCTTCAATTTTCCTTCTCGGCATTTATATGCCAATTGTGGCGAATCGCAAATCGCATCATAGCGCCTCGCTGGAGCCGCTGGGCAGCAAAAGTGCTAGCCGCCTCAGCCGCACCAGCAAGATGTTGAAATCGAGGTGCGTCAAACGGAAACGACAGCGAAAGAAAGCGACGCCACAGTGGAAGTGAGGTGGCGTCAGAAGCAATCAAAGAACTAGAAGCCGGAGTTGAGTTCGGCAAGTCCACCACTCCTCTGCTGAAAGAAAACAAAGGAGAGGTCCCTCGGTCAGGAGCTCAAGGGNCAAATGAGCTTAGCAACGAGGCTAAGAAAATTGAGCTCAGCATTCACGATGGCAAAACCAAGTGGGTGAAGAACGCAGTCTGTCCTCAGTTTACTATGAAACTCGATAGTGAGAACATCGAGCTCGTGCAACAGTATGTATACCTAGGACAAACTGTGCAAATGAGCAACGATTTGGGTCTGGAGCTGAGCAGGAGAAGAAGAGCAGAGTGGACAACTTTCATCAAGCTCAAGGATATCTTCTGTGACGTGAAGATAACGCCATCTGTAAAAGCAGAACTTTTCAATTCCACCGTCCTTCCCGTACTGCTGTATAGGTGTGAAACGTGGAGCACCACGCTCGCTGAAGGAAATAAATTAGCAACCACTCAGCGACCTATGGAAAGGCGGATGGTGGGTATCAGTAGACTACACCACATCGCGAATGAAGACTTTCGTTCTAGATCTGGTGTAAAGGACACCATCGAAGAGATGTACAAAAGAAAAAAAAGATGGGCTGGTCACGTAGCCAGGATGAATGACAACAGGTGGACCAAGCGAATACTTGAATGGTACCCAAGAGAGGTCAAGCGGCCATGCGGTAGACCGCCAACAAGATGGGAAGATCCGTTGCGACGTCTGTATGGTGTTGCTTGGACACGGCGAGCTCAAGATCGTGAAAGATGGAAAAAATGCCCAGCTGCATCGACGGAGAGCACAACGAAATCGATGAAATCATATCTGTTCAAGGTATTCAAGGTACTTTCATTTCGGATGATGCGTTCCCATCTAGAGTTAGACGGTTGAATTGCGTCTCTACTAACAGTTCGTTTCATCCATTTTTGTATCTTTCTGATGGAAAATGATGTAGTTCTTCCTTCAATTTCCCTTCTCGGCATTTATATGCCAATTGTGGCGAATCGCAAATCGCATCATAGCGCCTCGCTGGAGCCGCTGGGCAGCAAAAGTGCTAGCCGCCTCAGCCGCACCAGCAAGATGTTGAAATCGAGGTGCGTCAAACGGAAACGACAGCGAAAGAAAGCGACGCCACAGTGGAAGTGAGGTGGCGTCAGAAGCAATCAAAGAACTAGAAGCCGGAGTTGAGTTCGGCAAGTCCACCATTCCTCTGCTGAAAGAAAACAAAGGAGAGGTCCCTCGGTCAGGAGCTCAAGGGAGCTCCTTGTAGTTATCCGCCGTAACTATCCCATAATCCCATAATCCCATGTTGCTTTTGCTATCCCTATTTCTGTGAACCATCCAACTTTGTACATTGCGCTATTTCCCAACGATATTCCTCATCAAGGAATCCTATGTGAGAAGCGCACTCGATGTGAAATTGCTGAACGAAACTTGTGTTATACGCTTTGTTGAAATGAAAGAAGCTTCATTCAGTACACTAATACTGCATTATGTTACAAAAAAAGAAAAAAACACGACGAAAATCACTACCGGTGAACGGATTATAAGGTCACTTAGTTTATGTTGGATTCTTTGGAGACCTTATATAGCTATAAAGACTTCAAATTCGGCTTCTCAGGGTGGGTGCTCGACCTCATCACGCAGACAATCATTCGTCTTTAAGATTTCGCATTGGGAAGGGATGAGGGCAGGTTTGCATCGTTAGAAAGATAAGCCTGCTATATAAACATCTATGAGGTCAGACTGTTCCCTTTCCATCCGAAGCAATCGTAATGGCACAGCCGTGAATGAACGATGTCGAATGGCTGAACGAGATGTCACCGACAATGTTGACATCGTTACCGCGCAAACAGCACGAGTAACGAAGGTGCGCAATATACGTATGCAGCGAACAAATACAACCATCAAATCAACAGTGTTTGTAAGGAGAGATATCTCATAACACATCAACAACCTATAAAGAAGATATATGTGAAATATCCAATCACATCATCACATCACACGTTGCCCTTCCTCAGCCTCTTTTTGAGGTCATTCGGCACTTCATTCCACTCCAGAACTGAGCCAAGTGAATGCCCGTTCTCGTCCTTTGCTGTAATTTGTCCGCAGATGTTCATACGTGGATCGCCATGGCCGACAAATGTTCCTGAAGAAGGGTGGAATAAGGCAACAAATTGTCTCGATTAAAAATCGAGCTCTGAATTNCGCGAACCGTTGCGAATCTCATTGGAATAGTTTTTTCAACCGGAATTATCTCACAGGACCTTTTTTTTCTGATTGTTGCCAACGAGTTACACCTCACAGGCTTGTGCGCAACGTCCCACCAACAGCTAGAAAGTCTGTCAATTCAGTGTTATTTCAATGTCCGGTTTGGGAGGATGGTAGAAAGGCAACTTTCCAGGATGAGTTCACATACATCAATCCAGCACCGTGACATCACCGCAAATAATACAAGATGAGCATAACAGCAAAAGAAGGTTACTGGGCAAGAGTAGGACAATCAGACGTTGAAAAACGACAGGGTTACGACAGTGCTACGTTCAAAGCAATCAGTAGCGAATTGCTACTCGCTTTCAAATATGCCCAGTTAAAATGCCGCTCCCTGTGTTTGTTTCTTATGCAATATGCAATCTTATAGCAGCAAAGCAAACGAGCAACCAGCTTACTTAACGGCCTGTGTTGATGAATGCTTCCAACCGAAAGGGAACTGGCGCTAGAATTCGCAGTAGATATTGACATTTCGAGGTCACTTCCGACAAAAAACCGGTCGACACACAGATATGAATTTCAGCGGATTGAAGGATAAATCGAAAGAGATGTCCCACCTGATAACAAGTACTCCTTCCCTACTCTCAAGGACGTAACTCCACAAGCCGCTGAACTCCGTGGTGTGGTGATCTCATCCGAAAGCCAACGCGGTCTACGTATGTTCTGCAATAATACTTCTTTCATTCAGTTAGAACATCAAACAGAGCTGAATATTTATTATGATGAGGTATTTCCGCTTTCATGTGCAAAGGTGGTGGCTGGTCCACGTATGGGCACAGGGGTATAGAAATGATTTAGGTACGCAAGTGAACTGAGACGTTGCTACTGTGAACTTTGATATATTGTGACTTTAGTGATAAAAATTAATAATAAACTTTTCCAAAAGTTCGAATACCGTCCCTGCCTGAAGTATTGCAGAAAGGAGCGCTACAACATAACACTAGCTCGGCGAGAGGCCATACCATTCCACAAACACTGCAGTACTTGCTATAAACAAAAACGAGACAGCGCCATTTCTAGGAGTGGAGGCAACTGAAATTGCAAGCAGATGTTTAGCAGGCAAATGGAGTGACCTAAAAATGTTGGGGTGTACCATGGCCAACGTAGCTGCAAGCAGGTTGTGTGTGTGGCAAACGTGTGGTCTCACTTCATTAGTAAAGTATGGAGCCTCATATCACACATGTGGCACATAAGTTTTCTCCGCCTCAAACGATAACGAATCCCAATTCCATCCATAAATAGCTTGACCGAACTCGTAGATAAGTGAAATGAACCCGTTGTTTCGACTAACGACAAAAAATTAGACATTCAATACGTTACCTTAAAAATCTCGATGTCGTTCACTTTGTACTGAATATAAGCGACCCCATCGATGATTTTCTCCCGACGGCGAAGAATTTTTGCTCGCCTTACTGAAACAAATTTCACTACTAATTAGTAGCTGGCTTATTAACTCTTTCAGCCAATAGATAGATTGCAGTGGTCTCATTACGTCATTTCTTCTTTTCAAAAACAGTCGACGCATATTCCTTCAGCAAAAACTCGTTTGTAGATAGATGAAATTGATTTTACTTCGTACAACACTCAAAAGATGATATTTTTATATCGAGTGTATACAATATGGGGATCACTCAAAAAAAGCCTAAAAAGCCTAAAAGAATATTTATGGCAATACATCTCACTTTCAAGATGAATTCTTCATTTATTACTGCAACTAGGAAGCAGCGAAAAGATAATTTACCCCATTCAGCATTTCCGTAGGCTTCTCGCTGTGAAGGTGGACGGCATCTGCACGCATGCAATGCCACGATAAGAAGACAGAAGACAAGAAACTGCTTCAGGTGCATCATCTAAAAGAATCTATAAGTGCAGAGAAGTTAAGTGTAAAACTAAGAAGGACGACCACATATGGCGCACAGCGTCGGAATTGACAACACTAGTCTCCCCATGACGGTATTTCCGCATTAATGCATCATAGATTTCTGCTTTCATTTAGATATACGCGAAAAAATTTTCACTTTCTGGAACACTGATGCATATCAGGGAAAGAATTCAGAAGTAATCTGAGAAAATGAACCACGACAGAGGAAAAACCTCGAGAGGGTGAGGACATGACTGCTGCATGAGAAATAAAATTTTGGTCACATGTGGCTGCAGTATTCATTCAACAGATGGAAAAGGAATGGGGTCAGGGAAAGTGCAGGAAAAAGTCAGGTTTACTTCAATTCATTTCACTTAGGTTAGTTGCAACGGCGACGGATATAGGACACAACGCATTTTATGCGACTGCATTCAAAGCTATAGAATAACACAGCACCGCATTACGATTTAAAGAAAAAAGAGCAGCTGATGATTAGACGTCAGTTAAAAATTTGCTCCATGGACTGCTGTGTAGATCCTATCGACTGCGCAGGGAGGATGAAATCTGTCGAGTTAACAAAACATCTTGCATATCTATTCTTTGCGAGGATAAGTGCACACAAACGGATTAGCGGCAGAGGCTTTCTTAGTAAGGAGAATCTATTCGCGTTCCGTTCGGCACCTGCTTTCGAAAAAGTTCTCTGGTCACCTCTCAAGGAAACGTCGTTCGCAATTTTCTGCGACCCGAGAAAAGACCTACTTCATTGTGTCATAATTTTATCTCTACCAAGTGTAAACTTATTCGAGGGCATTCGTTGTATTGACGCTTTATAGCAGATGAAAAGTGCGCAACGCAGTCTATTCTTGGAAGGTTCATCTGTTGAGCCACATTTTCGCAAGACAACTTTCATGGAATGCGCTTCCTCCGCAGCAAAGTTCGCAGCAGGACAACCTCGCTAGTAATGTTGTGTTCGCAAAGTTAGTACAACTATTGCACTACCACAATAGCTCACATTATAACTTGTTCTTATACACCACAGCAATAACAACAATTGCAAAATTGGAGACGATTCATCGAAAGCCTTCTCATCAACCTTCTGCCAATTTGTGTAATAAAAGCGATGCAAACCGATATTCCGATGGACTCCCCACGAACAACAAGTGCGAACTAAACGACTAGATGGCTGGTGAGATGTTTAAATAGTATCGAACTGAGATCACGCGGTCCATCTACACTAACGGAATGAGTATTATATCGACGTGACTAGGGGTCCTACTTTATCCACTTTTGATCCCGCCGGGCAGTAGTTAACGATGATCATTCTTCATCAATAGGTCACCGAAGGGTTTGTGATCTTTGATCTTCACCTGAATTTTCGTGGATCTGTTGGAACGACGAAAAACTTGTAGATCTTTCCAGCTACTTTGTGACTCTATGCCAAAGAATCTTCCAAATATCTTGAATAGATTCTTGCACACCTCACCTTATATTGAAGACGTAACCAATCAAAAAATATTTCAGGTCATTAACGGATTGAAAGTCTCGGTTGCAGTCGATTTTCGCTTTTAGGCAGCGAATACCAAAAAATGTTTGAGAGAGACCGAAAGTCGGCCCGTATAGGCATTACGAAATTTTGCTTCGTCGCCGAGATTTGGTTGGTAAGTTATCGTCACTGCCACTTGCAGTATCACAACATCGTACATATCTGGCCATTATGCAATTCGTGCTTACTGGGAATGCTGAATTAACTGCATGACAGGTTTGATGTCAGTGACACATATGTGCATACCTAACCACAAATAGTCATCCTGCCAGTTGGTACGTTGAAAAATCAGAGCGGATAAGCAACTTCGACATAAAAACGAATATGTTACGAGTTGTAGTGCTAATGCGAGCTCTTTTGAGCCGTCGGTAAAACGTCGACAATAAATACAAAACAAGCAGTTCATCCTCAAAGATCACGCCAACCCGAACTCGGAATTGAACAGTTCGATTCACAGAGGCTTCTAACAGAAATGGGGGCGCAGTCACGATCGACAGCATCTACAATTGGTTTTAATATCTCAAGGAGAATTCCAAAAAAGCAGGCTGACATCTGGGAATAAGTTTTAATGAATTCGAGCGTAAATCGAAGGAGATGTCTAACCTGACAATAAATACTCTTTGCCTACCCCTAAAGATGAAAAAGATCACAGGCTGCCGAAGTCGCTAGAGTGGTGATTTCATTGGGAAAGCTTGTGCGGTTCTGCGCATATTCTGCGGTAGGAATGTATTATCTCCTGCAAGAACATAAGATAAAAGTGAAGTCATATGGATACGCAAAATTTTCCACGAAATGAGGTTTTATAATAATGTATGCATGCACCGCAGGAATAATAGAAATATTGCA
>JAARMF010004477.1:0-12819 GCA_022844705.1 Toxascaris leonina
CTAAAAGCACTTCTACATCCAACAGAACTTTCAACTATCGGAAATTATTGCATTAATTTCTGCAATTTTAAGGATGGATCGAGGAAATAATTGTAAGAATGGAGTAGTTGTTGGAGCTAGCTGGAGCTAAATGGAGCTAGTTAGAGCCAGCTTGAGCTAGTTGGAGCTAAAAGTAGTGGAGAGAAAGAAGATAAAGTCACTGCCGCCTTTAATTAATTGAACTCTAAAAGACTGCAGCGAATATTTAATTCATTCTCGAGAATATCTACTCGAAAAGTCCAACAGAGGAAGATCACATCTTGCATTTGGCTAGGTGAATTTGTATTCATTAAGGTGGCTATGAAAATAAAGAAGAAGTCATCAGCAGATGTGTCACTGGAATATTTATATTAATAAATGCTGAAAAAAAGAGGTGATAGTCAACAAATCCATTAAAAAAAAAACAACTACTACGGAGCTATATTTGCTGGAGCCAAATGGAGCGAAATTTGTTCGCTTCACTGGACGAGAGGATTCTGGCAAATTCGGCGGGCTACTCGTTCGATGGCCCACGTTGGGTTACTCGCCCGACCGGCTGTTCGACGGCCTACTCTCGAAGACTTTCAAATCTAGAGCTATTATGTGGAATACGAATTTAATAGAGGTTATAGAGAGGAAAATATATATTCCATCACTCAGTAAGAGGAATAAAATTGATGCTCTAAGCGTTATCATTCTTATCATCGAATTGATAACGTTTCATGAATTATTATTGTTTTGTATTAAAATGTAGAAAAAAGGACTTTTATTTTTGATTGCTATTATAGAATCCTGATTATATGGGAGCGAAATTCTATATAATTATCGAATCGATGCATATTGAAGACGACGGAAGAACAGAAAATGTTAGTGTTTCAGGTTAAAGGTCAACGGTCATTTATGATATTATCTATATTTATGATATTATCTATACATAGTTCCATCTGTATCGGATGAAGTGCTTCCATGAATTTGTGTACCTGACTATACTAAAAATGAAGAGGCTAGTTGCGAATTGATATCGCCACCAGTGATAAACTGTTATCCAGCCTATTGTTGAATTTGTTGGAGGGCAAGGAGGGAAGGGACATCAGGGGAGTGGGACTGAAGAGGAATGAAGGGTAGGGGTGGGGGGAGGGAGGGAGGGGGAGGGGGGAAGCGGATTGGACACAGCATATCTTATAGCACCTTATAGGTGGCGACGCTAATACACTTCCTGCAATCGCGAAATGCTTCGAAACTTTCGAAAACTATCTGCTCTCATATAGTAAGCTCCGTTAAATACCGCCATAGGTGAGGCATACCTGTACACACCTGTAATAACTGCGAAATACCTTATGGCTTTAAACGAATTTTGATGGGAAATGCAATTGTCGATCACCGAGACAACGCGACAATAAGAAGAAGAATGCTAGTGCACAACGTTTCGCTATATTCACAGCTTCATAAACTGCACATGCCCTCAAACTTGGGTAATTAAACCGTTAGATTCAAAGTTCGAGATTGCGGTGGAAAATTCTGATGGATCGGAATCGATATCAGGGTTCATAGGTCGAAATCAATATCAGCAAATTTATGTTTTTATTTTATAGGCATTAAATTTGAGCAAAGATCTATTGAAGAAACGAGAAGTGATCTTCTTGAATATTTACGACGAAAAATACCTCAAAAATAGTGTAAGTTACTTATCAACTGATAAGAAAGAGCTTATCAAAGAAGCTGAACGAAATAAGAATGATAAGCGAATGATATTATTTACACGAGATAAATGATTGTACATCAATTTAATCAATTATGATTCGGGCACGTAAATTATTCCCAATAGGTAGGATGAATTCCCGTGGGGAAATCTTATATCGAAATTACTCAACATAAATTATATCAGGGTAATCAAAACCTCAAAAATAGACATTCCAATGGGTAAACGCATTTATGAACACCAATTCAGTCATTACAATCGATAGTCTCCACTCCTCTCTATTGGTGTTCGTAGTGGTCGGATTCTTTCCGCTGTGGAAAAAAATTATGAGAAGCAACGAATCATTCATCGATTATAAATGGTCTTCGCGATATTCGCTTCCAATTACCATAAAATTTTGGAAGGCTGCTAAAAAAAATTCATATTTCGCAGAGGAAATGATTTGTGGAAGGTAGAATTTTTTTTTCCCGGGGAAGGGGTAGGGGGAAAGGGAGGATGGGTGGGTGGTTGGGTTGGAGGCTTTCATTTTGAGAGTGCTGTGATTGCTTTTCTGGATGACACAACATCCTGAAAAAGAAGGATTATATGGACAAAACTAATTCATCGATGCAACAAACAAATTAGTCCCGCGGGGAAATCTTCTATCAACTGCATTTGTTGATTGCAAAATAAATATTTATATGTTGATGGAAATTTCTTTTAAGCTTAGAAATGCACTGAGCAATTCGTATCCATTCGTTTCATTCAATCTATATCAAACGTAATCACGCAGCCATTTAACCTACATAGTGCATTACGCTACGTTTATATCACTGTAGAACATATGCGCGATATAGACATTGTCTATACGTGCCATATACAGTGTAAGACCTATGCGTCATACACGTGGGACATATGCGCCATATACACAGATTATCTATATGTGCCATATACACTATAGCGCTTAAGCGTCATACATGTAGGACATATGTGGCATACGTATAGGACAAATGCGCCATTCACAAAGACTATCCTTGCTATTGCTCGCTAGAATATTCTACAGGAACGCTTAATGAAATTGAATTAAGTAATGAAATTAAATTGGAGGAAATCACTCTATCGAATTAATACTCGAATTGGAAATGATTGAATGAATTTAAAGATTGGAAATGAGATCAATATTATCAACGAGGAAATAAAAAGTTTTCAGGATATAAATGAGAGATTTCAGGATATAACACCCGAAACTGATCCACGATTATTCCACTCGGAAGTAACGGGGCGTGGGCCATTGAATGAGGATTGGGTGAAAACAACTGAACCCGTTATGTGTTGCTATAAGGTTTATTGAATGCTTTTCATTCCTATATTGAAGCTTTTCATCAAGTTTTACCTCAAATATTTGTAGTTTTGAAATTTCCTACCTTCATTTACCTTCAGGTTACCTGGAAACACCTGCTCATAGCAATTCATTGCCGAGATAGCTAATCAAGAGTAATGTTAGCTTCATCTCAATAGCTTAACGGAATTAAATAAGCTTAATGCTAGCTAGCTAGTTTTTGATTAGGTGACTTATAATAAATTGATAAATGTTTAGGTCGTTCAAGTTCTATTCAAGTGGAAAGGATTACAAAGTACAATCGAGAAACTCGCTCATATGCAATATCCACGATTATTTACTAAATTTCACAGGTAAAAATGAATTGAATTTTTCAGCATTTTAGGGGATCTTAGCCTAAAAATAATTTCAGGTAATTAATAGGTCAATTTTTTCTAGAAAGGAATCTTAACCTAGAAATAATTTCAGGTCAATCCATAAGGGAATTTCTTTTATAAAGTATCTTAATCTAGAAATAATTTTCGGTTAAATAATAGGGGGATTTTCCATATAAAGGGATCTTAACCTAAGANNNTTTTTTTCTAGACATTGTGGAGTTTTTTTTTTGTTTTGGTCTATAGGCAAAGTACCACTCCATACCGTACATGGCCAGTCCATTGCAATGTATGGCATCATTTTCAAAGATTATTTACTATGCTGTACCCAATTCTGTTCCAATTTGTCTCAAGTAATGGGCGAGCTATTCCGTAATATGGGCTATCGCGATGAAAAATGTGCCGTAGGTGTAGCGGACAGTGGTCATCACATCGCAAACCTACCTCGCGACATATAATGGACAATGGTCACCATATTATAAGCATACGTTGCGATAATCGTTTGTGCTAGCGTAGTAATTTAGTGGCCAATATTGATAATTGATGCAACGATTGATGCATATTTCATAACGATGATTTTATAATAATATTTAGAAATATTCCATATTTTAATAATATTTTGATTCAGAATCGATCTTTAATAATATTTTATGATAATAATATTTGATAACCGATTTATAATAATAATCTAATTTAGGGAAACATTCTGTTGGATAGATCGTTGGTACGATTTAACATCGGATGAATTGAAAGAGATCGATGAGCTAACAATGCATCAATTAAAGAAACGACTCAATGATCCAGAAAAAAGAGGAACATTTGCCGATGATAATAGTACATTTATGCGAACAAAATCACTCCAAACATAAATACGAGCAATTAGATCATTGATAGGTATTAGTGCTTTTATTGATCGTTTCAATTTAATAAATAAAATAACTAAATTAATAATAGATTTTAAAAGGTAATAAATAATCGTATTGAAATTCCCCAAAAAAAATTTAACTATTATGGTTAGGAACCATTGATGTGAATTTTGCAAAGAGAAATATAAGAAAAAAAGAGAAAAATAAGTTATATTTGCAATCGTAAACGATAGATTGACTAAAGAAAGTTGCACGATTTCATATGGATTATTTAAGTGTTTGAAAAAAAAAAAAAAAAAACAATTTTGATAATATTTGTTTTTTGCTCATTGATCATCGATGAAAAATTCAATCAGTCAATAAAGAATCAATCAATAAGTCGATCGATAAATAGATCGATCAGTAAATGAATTAGTCAATAAATAAATCGAACAAGAGATGAGTAAATCAATAAATAAATCGATCAATAAATGAATCGATCAATAAATGAAGTGATCAACAAATGGATCGATCAATAAATGAATCAGTCAATAAATAAATCGATCAATAGATCAGCAAATGAAACGTTAATAATTTAATCACTCGATATTTCGAAGAAATAACAGTAAAACGATGACCGAATATTTTCTTTCAAGCTTACTAGTTCAATTTCAGCTATATGTAAAAAACAACTAATAACGCAACAAGGTTCATCAGGCGGAATTCGTCGAGAACTTGACCTTTTCTTCTAGAACTTGACCTGCCTTATCATACTCCGCAACTGCTACATGACCTTTATCTTTGCTAATGTACTGATTTATTTCATTTTGCTCTTCTTCTACTTGACCTTTGCGTTCATGCTGAATAATTTCAATAAACTGCTACTTGACCTTTGCACTCATGATGCACCATACCACCTTGTTCTCGCAATAATTAATTTGGCTCCGGCTGCCTACTATCTCTCACGCTATTTGCTCCACCTCTACTGTCATATCAAAGAAATCTAACTCCTCTTACTAGAAGCTCCACATTCTGATAAGTAAAAGCTTCAAAGTGTTGTACATTTCGTCTCACAAGTAATAGATACTTTTAATAGTTGTATAAACAGCATAGATAAGCAAACAAATCGAAATCAGTGCTCGTTCTCAACTATAGATGATAAAGAGTAATAGCCGAAAAGTTTGATCTTGAAGCTAAAATGATTCAATAATGCTCTCGAAGAAGCAAACTATACAACTGCAATAATGCAATAAATAATGCATTTGAGTCATAAATGTGCGCAAACACTCGATATTTCTTTATTTATTGAGAAAGCGATTTGTGCTTAAGGAGAAGAAGATACTTCCGGTCTCGTATTTGTAACAATATAAAGCTTAAAGGCGCGTAGTAAATAGGCTAGAAGCTATTAAATGAAGCTGTTAGGGCATAAAGGAATATATATCGAATAAAGAGTTGGACGCAATAAAATCTGTAAGGGGACAGGTATCGCTAGAATGGCGAAGATTATATATATGTGTATGTAGACAAATATAAATATAAATGCAAAAATTAATATAAATAAATAAATAAATAAACAAATAAATATAAATAAATTTATATAAACGCTTACTAGCCATCAATGCTGCAGCACAAATAATAAAAGTTTTGTGAAAGCCATCAAGCGGATGGTTCTTTCTAGAATGGACGAGATATTTTCTGGAAATTTGGTAGACTTTTCCCAGTGGAATTGCAACTAACTTTAAAACGTTCCAAAATTGTTGATATATGCCAATATTGAAACGCAATGGATCATCGAAATTTTAGATGATACAAAATTTATCAACGAAATGAACGTTAGAAAATATCAACGTAAGAGTCACCTCTAATTTTTTTTTTCAGTGCATCTGCCATTGGCTAATACCATCTATTGACGTATTTCTTTATCCACTTATTTGTTTATTGAACGATTTCTTTCTTTTTTTTTGGAGGGGGGGGGAGGGGGGAGGGGGGAAGCACAGGCATAGATACATGCCAACAATATAGAAATAACCAAAAGAGTGGCAAAAAATGCCCAAAGCATATAGTGTAGATTAAAGGAATTCAACGTTCTACGAAATTTTCATTGTTATTTGGTTCTACGATAAATAGATATAAATATAAATACAAATATAAGTATAAATATAAATATAAATATAAATATAAATATAAGTATAAATAAAAGTAATAAAAAGTACAAATATAAGTATAAATATAGATATAAATGTAAGCATTAGTAAACGAATAAATAAATAAATGTATATGTATCCGCGAACCGCGATCCGTGAAAATCCTAATATTATTCTATATATTGTTCGAAACATCATTTTTCTACGTGACCTAAAAAAATGAGTTCAGCACGACATGGAGTGGCAGCCATCAATATCTAGTAGTAATGATCGATCGCATAGAAATCTTTTCCTCTATTTTAGCGGGCAGCTAACAACTCCTGATCTTTCGCCAACAATTTTTATTTTTTCAATTCTTTGCATCTGAGAGTGTTTTCTTCTTTTTTTTTTCTAGGCATCAGTGAGCCGATAGCTAGTCACAACACTAGGCATAGAGTTGGTGAATTCCTAGCATATTTGAGCAATAAAGACAAACTATTCTTTCATCCGAGTATATCCCACGCCCCCCTCCCCTCCCCCTACTCCTTCCCCTCCTCCCCACTCTCCCTACCCCCTACCCCCTTCCCCCTCCCCCTCTCCCTCCCTCATATCTTCAGTTATAATATATTATTGTGGTTTCTGTAAGGATTTTCCGATTTTATGCTCGATATTCACATAGCCGATAGTAGTTTCCGCTTTTTTCGAAACCGAATAACATAATTTAGACACTTTATTGCAAAAAGAAATTTGTATTAATAATATTATTCACATAAATATAGTCACAACAAAATATAGTGCAAAGTGAGTGATACAACGTCCAAGAAGGATGGTGTAATCACAAAAGAAATTATTTCAAGTGGGGACGATTTGTGCTTCCGAACAAATTGTGTCATAAGGCTTATTAAATGATTAGCAAAGTGATAAGCGAGGTGATAAGCAAGGTGATAAGCAAAGTGATAAGCGCGGTGATAAGCGAGGTGATAAGCGAGGTGGTAAGCGAGATGATAAGCAAGGTGACTGCCGTCAAGAAAACCTCAAATTTTAAGTCATTGAAGAACTATATCGGTTAGATTTTATCGACAATACACATATCTCCGAGAAATTTCTCCATTTGCACTCAATTTAGAGGCGTTTTAAAGTGGATCTTCAATTCTTTGGGAATTGTTTAGTGCACTTAAAAGACATTTGCTATATTGTCAGGAAAAAAAAAGAGAGAGAAATGCTAACAAAGGAAAAGCTTTAAGTGTTACAACAAAATATAGTGCAAAGTGAGTGATACAACGTCCAAGAAGGATGGTG
This sequence comes from Toxascaris leonina, assembly GCA_022844705.1. Taxonomy (NCBI): domain Eukaryota; kingdom Metazoa; phylum Nematoda; class Chromadorea; order Rhabditida; family Ascarididae; genus Toxascaris; species Toxascaris leonina. The sequence goes on from JAARMF010004477.1 coordinate 7,677, forward strand.
TAATCACAAAAGAAATTATTTCAAGTGGGGACGATTTGTGCTTCCGAACAACTTATACAAATAGATAAATAAATATATAAATGAATGAATGAATAAATAAATAAATAAATAAGCAGATAAATAAATAGATAAATAAATAAATAAATAAATAAATAAATAAATAAATAAATAAATAAATAAATAAGTATATTTATAAGCACAACCAATACTCATAGTTATTCATTGCACAGACGATGATGCTGTTTGTGATGTGTAAGCGAGAAAAGAGTATAACTGATCAGCTTCTCAGTTGTACGAGCGCTAATCACTGAACGTCAATCACTATTGCGAAAACGTCATAGGGAAAGGCGATCTATTTTGAGACAAATGAATTGGAATACACCTTAATGGATTTAAAATCTCGTATTCGACCATTTCCCATATTTTCTTCTTCCAAAGATATATTTGCTTATTTATTAAATATTTATGCATTTATATTATTATTTATATTATTATTATTGTTGTCATTAATTAATTAATTTATTTATTTATTATAAATTTATTAATATTTATAAATGTATTATTTACGACGATATATACCCTTAAGCATAAGTATCCAGCATAGCTTTACACTATCATAGATAATTACACGGTGATATTTACTAGAAATTAAGATAAAATAACCAACGCATTCATTTATCATCGTAAACGAGCTGCCACCTGTTCATTTCAAAGGATCAATGATCGGCTCTAACTCTCTACTAACTAACAAATTGGTGTAGTTTTTTTAAAGGATGCTCATTTAGCAGCCCTTCATTCGCTTTTTCGTAGTTTTTGATCACCTTCACCACTTTATTGGTGATCCTGACTTAAATTTTAAGCGAATAAGTCAAAATCTATATCGCTAGATAATATGTAAAATTTTGCTACATAGAAGTGATGTAGTTATTCAAACATATAATAATAGCAATAACAATAATAATTGTAATAATAATAGTAATAGCAACAACAATAATAATAAGAATAACAAGAATAATGATAGTATTAATAATGAAAATAGTAATAGCAATAATAATGATAATATTAATAACAATAATAGTTATAATAATAGTAATAAGAGTATTAAATGAATAAATGAATAAAGAAATGAGTAAATAAATAAATAAATAAATAAATAAATAAATAAATAAATAAATAGAGGGAAGACGCAGAATCAATTAAAAATTAGCGCAAGAATTTCCCATTAAAATACAAAATGAAACGTAAGGGTACCCACTATACCGATAAGTTTGTAAAGAAATCGTTAGAGAAACGTGAAGGTGGATAGTGAAACAAAAGAAAATGGGTACGATGAGATTTGAATGATGAGCACATTGTTGTAATACGAAATGCACCATCAATGAAGTGTATTGTCTAGGCTACGAATACGATATATCTGTTTAAATAGAACCCCAGGGCTTTTATTTTTTGGCTCTTTCCTACTCGAAAAAAAGCGATTTTGCATTTGGAGAGTAATATAAAAATAAAAACAAAGGAATTATGACGCGATTTATCGTAGAAGGTTTATAACTGAGATAGGGTTTGTTAAGTGAGTACTTCGAGAGGTTTTTGATGACTTATGAGCTCGCGCGAAGAGTGGGGCTATATTTAAGCGTAATATGGTATCTGAAGAATAGCTTTCAGAAATGAAAGTATATGATCGGAGGTCGAGAGTGTCACTGATCGAGGTCGAGAGTGTCACTGACCGAGGTCGAGAGTGACGAATCTTCGAAATGATACAATCGAGAATGAGATGCGATAGTTAATATGTAACAAAGCACAATATTCACAATAGTCTTCTCTGCTAGCTTCAAGAAATTAGAAAAGAAGAGCTCAAATGATAGCAACAAAAGGTCACATAAGCAAATATGCATCGATATAAAGATACGATCGATTCTCTTATCGATGCAGCTAACAACCATGCCCACATATAGCTGCTGTGATCAGATTTTTGGAATGTCTGGTGGTCAATTTCTGACGATTCGTTGGGAAATTAGTCGCGGAGTCGAACTCGGATCTTTTCGCTTAATGGGCGAACTCTTTAGCCGTTGAGCATTTATGATCGTTAATCATAAATAATTGTGCAAATATTTAAATAATTAAAATACGAAACTTTTTGTTTTGCAGCCATACAATAAATTTCGTAATCAAGAATGAAACAACGCAACAAATATCAAGAAAAGGTGTTAACTGGCGTAACAATCGATGAGGAATTCCAATGTTTCTTCAAAGGAAATAAATTTTCCATCAATTTTCTTCTTACCCCTCCCTTTAGTTGAAAACTCGTTTTTGCATTCATTCGAATTAATGTTTTGTCACCTCACATTTGCAAATTGATGTGCATCTATATGACAATATTAGTATTCTCTCTCTTCTTTTATTTTTTTCACATCATTTTCGCGTAATATTCCTTCAGGAAAGCGGTTTTTTTTCAACAATCTGACCGAAAATATTCCCCAGTCGGACCGGAAATACTCCTTGATCCGACCAGATCCGGATACTGATTTTGACCCGAAAAAAAAACAACAACGCATTATCGCAATATAAGGTATACCTGTATTCATGCATGCGTCCGATCATATATTCATCTACTCAGCAATCTCAACTCCGTAATCATTAATGGTAGAGTTATGAGTTTTTTTTTGGTGGCACAATGCACTATTTCACTGTTTATCGATTACCTTCAAAAGTAATTGGAAATATTTTAGTGTTACGAAAAAACTGCATACATTTGAATAGGATGATATGACGCATTAATCTTTTCTAGAAAATTTAAGCGAATAATCAAACTATTTAATAAAGGGGAAGTCATTTAGCATAAATTCTGTCATCAATTTCCGGAAATCGTTCGTCAAATCCGGATTTATCCGGGTTGGTCTTCCGGAAATTCCGGTAAGCCAATCCGGAAAAAAATCTCTTTGTTTATTTGATAATTTTGTCACTCGCTCTAGATATCATATTTCACACAAACGAATTAGCATGAAAGATCGAATGACACTGAAAAATTATCGACTCAAAAAAAGTGCTATGACAGTCATTTAATGCTCTCAAGATTGAAGCAATATAAATTCATAGATTTTAGGTTCTTTAATTTTAGGCTTTTTAATTTCAGGTCTTTTTGATTTCCGATTTCAGGTCACAGATGTCGGGTTTCGCTATTTAGTCTACGTTTATTCCTCTAGACTTTTTCCATCATAACCTCTCTCAATTTTATTCTCAAATCGATTCGATTTGTTTCATTGCATTTCTTTCTATTCTGTTACAAAATTGGATTGCTATTATTATTTTGATAATCGGAAGCTATTACAATTATGATAAATATTCGTCGCAAAATTGAGAAGTCAGGAGATTACTTATTTACTTATTTGTTTATTTATTAATGTGTTCATTTATTTATTTAGATTTAAATATTCGATATTTCTTCAATCATTTAAATTATTTCACCTAATTATTTCATTGTTTTTATTATTCAAATATCTATCACCATCAAGTTTAGCAAGCGAAAACGAATAAAACAATCGAAGCACTCAGTATGAGATTGAAATAATTCACTATTGATTTTAGGTTTTTAAAGAGACTAACAAATGCAACCAATATAGAGTGATTCATCATATATGCAATCAATAATAAAATCAAAAAGTTGGAAAAAAATTAAGCAATATATTTGAGAAAAAAAAACACTTCTCGAAGACAACATTTCAACGGAAATAGACTAAGAGTAAGCCGAGATAGAGATTAGCGTAGAGAAGAAGATAAAACTGCAAAGAGAATCTCTTAGTGAGATTGGATAGTCGTGAAAGAGATGAACAACAACGATCGGTGTGCGCAGAAAAGAAAATACGGCTAGGATAAAGCGATGCATCAACAAGCAGCAGCCACTCGTTCGGTACTCATCGATTGATGATAATGCACTTGCTGGATGGATCTATTGTAATAACCATCGACTACCACTTTACCATCCACTCCCCTATCCCCCTTCCCTTCCCCCTCCTCCCCTCCCCTTCTCCCATTCCCCCTTTCCTCCCTTCCCCCTTCCCTCCTTCCCCCCTTCCCCCTCCCTCTCCTAACCCAATCCAAAACAACATTCCACAATAATTTAGATTTACAGGTCTATTTATTATGTTTTTTTCAAAATTTTATTTAAAGAAAACAATTTGTTGAATTGATGAACAGAAAATCAAATGAGTTTGGAGAAATATGCAAAAGTAAAGAAGCATACTAGATAGGCTAGTAGAAGAAGAGGCTTTTGTGTTACGTTCTTGTAGATAAATAAGATTCATATTGAAGCAAAAAGAGTGAGGCATATAAGAAATAAAGACTCACCCCCTCCCCCCTCTTCCTTCCCCCTTGCCCTCTCCCCCCTTCCCCCTCCTCAATTGTTTAAAAATTCTTTCAACTCAACGAACCATCATGAATTATGGCTGAGGAATTTTTATAGAGTGTATTATACTGAGAAAATTCGGAACTTCAAATACAACTGCTCGCAAGTTGAAACTATTTTGCAAATATACCGCTACGCAAGTAAATGCATAAATATATAAATATAAATATAAATGTAAACATAAATGCAGATATAAATAAATAAACAAATAAATGAATAAATGAGTAAAAATATACTTATAGTTTTTGGGAAAAAATTTACACAGGCACATCTAAAAATTGGACACATTGGACAAATTGGACAAAAATTGAAAGGACTAAACTTCTAGAGAAGACACTCTCAATCGCAATATCTTACTCTATAGTTATTTTATGATTGCAATTGGTATTGGGTGATTGTTTCAAGCATCAGGAAGTGTCAAAGTGCAATTCTTTCAATAATATGATGAAGCACTTTTTAAAATAACGATTATTTGCAATATCGCATTGCACATTTATTGATTCGCATTTGTCTGCTGTGAATGAGATTTGTCTATCGACTGAATACAAAGATATAAAGGCAGATGTAATATCATCGATTCCCTTATCGATGCAGCAGACAACTATGCCCCACATATTGGCTGTGATGACCAGATTTTTGGAACGCCTGGTGGTCAGCCTTCTAGCGATCCGTTGGGAAATTAGCCGGGAGTCGAACCCGGGTCTCTTCGCTTAACAGGCGAGGGCTCTATCGCTGAGCTAAAGA
>JAARMF010004479.1:0-10318 GCA_022844705.1 Toxascaris leonina
TAAATGACCAAAGAAGAACTGAATTGTGTTATTACAAATGTGAAAACTACTCCAAAAGGAAGAAATAGGCAGCAATTACCCACGAAGTGTTCAGCAAAATGGCCGTGATGGGCAGAAGTTAGCCACAAAGTGGGCAACAAAATGGATCAGATGGGCACAAAATAAGAAATAAATTTGCTTAAATGATTTTTTCATATTATATCTCTCTCTAAGTCAACTGCTGTCAGCTCAACAATTCCAGAAAAATCGCTCTTAGTTCCAGTTTGTTCCAGATTATTGTTGCATAAATTTTCAATTCAGCATGATATAATAACAAGCTTCATTTTTTTTAATATTTATTCATATCAGGCTCCTCATTGTTCGTATCGCTAAATTTGCATTTGCATATTGCATCAACTTTAACGTTGTATCTATAGATCCATGTATGTGTGTCACCTCTATCTGTCTATTAAATAGTTCCAATTGATGGGCATTAAAGTTGAGCCAAAAAAAAAATAGAGCAAGCCAAGCTCATTCCGCCCAATTATCTCATGCGTCATGACTGCTCTAGCACAATTAATTTCACAGCGAATTTGAGTTGCTCAAAGATCTTGAAAGTTGCTCATTTTTTGCAAAGGAATGATCATAAAAAAATGCTTTAAAAAAATTTTTTTTTTGAGAAGATTTGTTTGGGTGGTTGGTTGATTTAAAGTAGGACAACGCTATACTAAGCATCTTGCTTCTTGTTGATAGAGTGAAATATTGCTTAATCAATTGTGCAAAATGAAGAAATATATAATAAACTAAAATTTCTGATAAATTTTCCCACCTTTTTTTCGTTATAAAAACAAATAAAACTTCAAATTTTTTCAAAGCAAAGGAAACTTCGTAAAAATCGACGCTTATCTCTATACGAAAAATATTATAGTGTTGGCGATAATTGCTTATAATTTTCTAAAAGAGTTGTTGATCTTAAAAAGACAAATATTTAAAAAGTATATTGAAACAAATACTTGAAAGAATCCTCTCCATTTGCAAAAGTATAGACTCCAATAGAGACAATAACTATTTAGCGGATTATTTGTTAAGTGCATCTCTGCTAAATATTTTATGAAAAAATAAACGCATAAATTGCTTTCAAAGAAATATATCCACTCAGTATCTAGGAATTGTTCTTTAGCGGAGGAGTTATTTGGAAGTTTTCTAAAATTTCTTATGGAAAAAAAAACGTTAGAAAAAAAGCTAGAGAAGAAAAGCTTCTCATCAAAACCATATGAATAAGTAACAATAATAACTATACGTATTTATTTATTTAACTAAATTCTAAATGTAAATTCTATCCCATCAATTTTATACTCAAAAGATGNATGAAGAAAAGCTTCTCATATGAATTAGTAACAATACTAACTATACGCATTTATTTATTCGACTAGATTTTTAATCTGCCCATCAATTTTATACTCAAAAGATGCATAGCTTTATGACAGCTTAGGAGAGCTTTTGATGTTATAAGGCAGCTTATATGCATCTATATATATATATATTGTAAATAAAGTGAAATAAGAAGAAATTTTAATAGTAGTCAAGCTTTGCTTAACCCTGCCAAACAACAATCATAAAAGAGAGTGTAATAAAACAACTATGACTATAGTTTAGCTTAAATATTAGTATCATTCTTGCCAAACATGGTTTTATAAATACTCTCAAATGAAATCACAAACAAATCTAAATATAATAAATAAAATCAATAAGATACCTTGCAAAAAGCGATTTCGACGTGCATTTGCTTTCGTACATGATGTATATAGTTATATACTATAGGTAGTGTCATACATACCGAGAGTATCGCAACAAACGAGAAAGTTATAGCTATATAAGCGACAAATCGGTATGCCTTTATGCGACTCCGAACGTCCATTATGATTTGAAGTCACAGAAGGAATACAGCGTAACCGTTGCGCTACTTCTCTTAAGTACACGACACTGATGCAATAAGTTGTTTCTGAGTGGGGGTAATCTAAGTGGTTAATGTTTATTGCAGAAATTGATACTACTAAGTGACACCTCCTTCTTACCGTAGCTTCATCATCGATCAACCATTGTGGCATATAAAGAAAAAAAAAAGCTGCATACACATACCACGATGAACCACCACTTTTGCGAAGACAACTTTTCGTTTATGACGTAAGCAAATTTCCTTCAAAAATTTATCGTCATCGATGTGGTTGATAACCCGTTTTGCAGTTTTGCAGTTTATCAAAACCAATGCAACATTCGTTACTTCCTTTATGTTATACACGCATACATATAAACACACAAATTTCTCGTTGATATCGTCGGCTAATATAAAGCAATACTCGTCTATCAAATTATTCACTTTTCTCGATAGAATTCGAGACTATACTCATTAGTCAGGAAATTCATATGAGAAAAACGCTATCAGATCTTAAAAATATTTGAGAAAAATATGCACAAGTATAGAATGTGAATAAATCAAAAGACATCTAAAAATCAACAAAGAATTAATTGTTTGCAATTAGTCTAGAGATGAAGCAAAGATTGAGAAGAAAAAAAAAAGAAATGCATGTGATTTTTAGTGATATATGATGAATTCCACGAATTGCAATCGCAAACATAGATTTGATATGAGTAATTCTAGAAGAGATCGAAAATGATTGACTCATCGATTTCCTCTAAAATTCTTATCAATCGATTCATATTTTTAAATCTTTTTTTTTTGGTTTTCAATAGACTAAACAATCGATATCAATGAGGTGACTGGTTGTTCGTATCAGAAAAATACAACATCTTTACGCTAGCGCTCGAACTTGTTCGCTATAGACAAATGCAGTAATGTAATACTTTTTGAAAGGACGAAGTGTAAGATGATAGTATTAGAGTTGTTAGTGAAACTATAGCATCATGAATAAATTCATAAAATGCAATTTCTTCGTGGCTAAATTCATGATGAAAATATGCNTGATAGCAAATTCAAGTGTAGCGCAATTTCTTCGTGGCTAAATTCATGATGAAAATATGCTTACTGAGCTTTTATGTGCGAAATCAGCGATCTTTTTCTTCGACTCTTGTTGCTATGATTGCGACAATGTATCACACTGATACAAATTGTACAAGATATATAGTGAATAAGTGCGCCATATTGGTGGCTTGGTATGTTTGTTTCTTTTTATTNCTTGTAATTGTTTACATGAATGCTTCATGAAAATATCGCATAATGCATCTTAGAGTTGCATCAGAATTAGCAACTTCCAATACTTCTGGAGATCGAATTTTAGCATCGTGAGCTTAAGATTCGAACGACAACATTCAAATAAACTCTACTTTAAGAGTTGAATGTTGAAACTCTACATATTTGTTTAATTGTTTATTTGTTTGTTTGCTCATTTGATGGTTTGTTTGTTCGTTTGTTTGTTCGGTTATTTGTTTGTTTGTTTCTTTATTCGCCTGTATGCTTGCTTGCTTCCTTGCTTACTTGGTTGTTTTTTTGTGCGTTTGTTTGTTTGTTCATTCATCTGTTTGTTTAATTCCTTGCCTATTTACTTGGTCGCATTTTGTGCACTTGTTTATTTATTTATTTATTTATTTATTTGCTTGTTTGTTTGTTTGTTCGCCTGTTTGTTTGTTTGCTTGTTTGTTTGTTTGTTTGTTTGTTTGTTTGTTTGTTTGTTTGTTTGTTTGTTTGTTTGTTTGTTTGTTTGTTTGTTTGTTTGTTTGTTTGTTTGTTTGTTTGTTTGTTTGTTTGTTTGTTTGTTTGTTTGTTTGTTTGTTTGTTTGTTTGTTTGTTTGTTTGTTTGTTTGTTTGTTTGTTTGTTTGTTTGTTTGTTTGTTTGTTTGTTTGTTTGTTTGTTTGTTTGTTTGTTTGTTTGTTTGTTTGTTTGTTTGTTTGTTTGTTTGTTTGTTTGTTTGTTTGTTTGTTTGTTTTTTTGTTTGTTTGTTTGTTTGTTTGTTTGTTGGTTAGTTAGTTAGTTAGTTAGTTAGTTGGTTTGTTTGTTTGTTTGCTTGTTTTTTTTGTTTGTTTGTTTGCTTGTTTGTTTGTTCGTTTGTTTGTTTGATTGGTTGGTTGCTTTTCTACTCGCTAGTATGCTTGTTGCCGGTCTTCTTCCATGTTCGTTTACTTGTTTGTTTGTTTATTTATTTGTTTACTCGCTTGTTTCATTGCTCATTTGTTTGTTTACTGAGTTGTTTGTATGTCTACCCATTTGCTCGCTTGTTTCCGTACTTTTTTATTCGTTTGTTTATTTGTTTTCTTGCTTGTCCATTTGTTTGCATGTTTGTTTGCTGGCTTATTTGCTTGTTTATTTGTTTGTTTGTTTGTTGTTTCCTCGTTTCTTTGTCTGCTTCATTGTTTCTTTTTTAATTCGGCTGTTTGTTTGCGCATTAAGTTGTTTTATTCTCGGAGAAGATGTTAGTCAGCCACACAGCGGCTCTGAAAAGAGGACCTTTTCAATGAAAAAGTTGCGCTATCGACTACGTACCAATGAAGGCAAATTTTTGACTATCACAAAGCCTTCAGAGCAGCCCCTCTCCCACCTCCCCCTCCTCGCTATCTCATAGAGTCCACAAATGAGGGTACGATTTGCAGGAGGTAGCTATATATTGGAAAAGGTCCATAAATTTCAGCTCTCGCCCAGAAATCGCTTTGATTGCCTTCTTGGATCGATCGTCAGTTGCTGCTAGTCTTACTCCAAGAAAGCTCTCATGTTTTGGTCGACTTCATATTGAGAAGGAGGAGGAAGGCTTGGAATCGGATAAGGGCAGCTAACATATTTCAATGCATTCCTGAAAAGGCGTGTCATCCCACAAGGGGACTTATTTNCTGAAAAGGCGTGCCATCCCACAGGGGGACTTATTTTGAGATGAAGCTTTCTTTTGAATTTTGAAGCACACATATCAATTCAATTGCTCTGGCCTTCATCTAAGCTGCACCAATACGACAATTCTCTCGATATGCTGTACTATCGTCGATTTAAATGTGTATAACATTTGCCTTTTGCTTCTTATAAATGATTCCTCATATCTTCAAGCTGTATTGTTGCAATAAAGCAATAAAGCAATATGAAGCAATAAATAAAGTAGCATATGGGAGTTATACGTGTAAAAACGGAGACTTTTTGTTGCAGCGATGTATACTGCTGAGATGAATGTTCTCTTAGGGGAAAGTGAAAAATGATTGGGTAATTAATATCTAGCCAAGAGTGCGAAGCAAATGCCGAATACCTTCTTGTACTTTCTACCAAAAAAAAAACACCCCTTTCTCGAGAAGAACGCATTTCTATTTAACAGTTGAAGTGAATTTAGTCAAAGCATTTGTTTATTTTCAAAGTTTATCATAAACGTATTATGATTTATTTATTTATTTATTTATTTACTTGTTTATTATCGTATCACTTAGTGTGAAAGCTGAAAGGACTTCGAAGTGTTCTGAAAGAAATAAAAACAATAAAGATTAGTGAAGCATGCTAGATAAGCTGATATGAATGTGCTTTTTTGCGTTGCACTCATCTGACCTATCAGCTTCATAAGCTGCCAAAAAAAAAATCATGAAACATACGAAAGAATTTCTTGACATCTTAATTCAGCAAAGCGATGGTAGGAATTTTCCATAAAAGACTCATTTTTCTCTCATATTTCAAAGGTGCTTTTCCAAAGGCACATTATAGCATCGTCACATCCATTCAAATGTCTGCGAGCATGTCTGTCTGTCTGTTCCCTATCGTCACCTCAATAATCACTGAAGTTAACCGATGCAATATGGAGATTAGAAAGAATGTATATGATTTGCTGCTCGCATTAAATCTCATATTTATCCACAATAATTGTGTAAAGCTTCACAAACATTTAAAGCAGACAAAAATATTTGTTTTTATAGTTTATTTAAGATGATACCACACTCTGCATCGATAGAATGGCAAAAATTCCTAGGTTTTTTTTTCTAAACGAAAGATTCATATGAGCAATAGGATCAATTCATATATGAGTGGAATTTTTCAGCTCATATGTTATTGTTTGCTTCTAAGCAATGAAACAGGTTTATTAGACGAGTTGGAAAGCGAAATTTTATTACCAAGAATATAGATTGAGTATGCTTACGAATGTGAGCGTAGTCATTTTTATTTGAGACATTTTTAAGATTTGACGACGATCGGAATGATTTCAGAATTTAGCGAATAATAATTAAAAATGTAAAACATCTTTTCGTTGATTTAATGAGGACACAAAACAATTTTTATTAATGAAAACGTTAGATAAAAATACTTCTGATCGAATTTGTACGAAAGATTTCACTTTGAGTGATGGAGATGCTTTTTTTTTTCTAGTTCTAGTGAGTGAAGCGCTTTTTGCGCTAGCCAGAAGCAGTGATAAAGTAATCGGATGAAAAGAAAAGGAGATGAGCTCTAAAGAAGACGTTTTCTTGAAAATAATAGTTAGATGGCGCATATGGGTGAGAAGAAGAGAAGAGATTAAAATTGCGGTAGAATGAAGCCAAAATTCCCTCAGTAATTAATGCTTGTAATACTTAAACAACACTATTTTACGGGCATGTTTTTCGTCATGCAGAATGATCTTCGAATTATGTATGGAAAAGAACTAGCTAAAAGAAGCATTGTTTATTTGACATCTTTTTTGAGCTTCTTAATCGTTTCATGGCTAATGCAGCGAAAGTTTTTTTTTGGACTATGTCCCAGATTGGGGAAATTTCTTTTGAATGAATTATAACGATTTATATGAAAAGATGTGCTAACGAGTGCCACTCATTGTTACTTCACTTGAGTAGTGGCTATCATTCCTCTGACAAATATATTTGAATGAAAAAAAAATATGAGGGCAAGCTATCGATGCTTTGTGCAATTCCAGGATTCCAAGATGATCGCATGTCGCCAAACGAGGGATGTCGCTCAGAAAAAATGAATTGCATTTGTGAACTAATGTGGAATATCATACAAAGAGGATTTTTTTGTATGGCGTTGCCNTGCTGGATGTAATCGAATGCCTACTGGATATTTTTTAAGGTTTTCATGGATGCAAGTGAAAACACGAGAAAGATTTGTGCATAAATTGAAGAGGATTTTTTTGTATGGCGTTGCCTATCTAAAACTCCTATGAAGTTAATATTTTAAGCGGCTACTGTTCCACAGCTAATATAACATTCTTTGGTTGAGAGAAGAACGAAGATAGTTATAATTTTTATATAATGAAGGCTTGTGTACTATACACTTTATATTTTAGTGCATTTTGCTTGAAGGTTTAAGATGGCGCAAAATATGGGCAAAAGATATGTTTTCTCGAATATATCGGGTGATTATTGTTTGGTTTATGACGGTTTGACATTGTGTTTGCATATTCATTTGTAGTACATTGCTCACTATGAGGACGGCTAAGCTTATGCATATTTCGATGGCCTGCCGCTATGTGTATATCTATGAGTAGGACAGTAGAAATCGGATGTCAGTGGTACGATGATATATTGCTATTTTGCAAAGCTTTTGATGGATCTATTAATGAACGTATGATGGGTACTCGAGGTAGAGGGAATTGGATGCATGCATTGTTATTCGAGTGACATTAAGGGAAGTAGAATTATGGAACAAAAAGCAGAATATCATCACGGCACTAAATGATGATAAACCATTTGCACTGAGAGTATTGCCCAAATTGCCAGCGCACAACTTCAGGAATCATAACGCAATGATGATCGTTTTTATTTTTGCCACAATAGCAGCATCATACCTTGCCATCGTGAATTCTGCGAAATCAGCAGATTTTGTGCGTTATCATCTTGTATCGATGTGATGTCGTTGCCTTTAATTGATTATATCTGCGAATTGTTGCAAGTGTTCATCTTCATTGTGATTGTGTTTTTATTGCGTTTCGACACTTGAATATGTTGGTTATGGCGTGGTTATGCTTATACGTATATGTGCTTATATGTGTACCTGTTCGATAGTTCCAATTTCCGAACCGCAACCACAAATTTCCATCAGTATTCGGCGTCATCATAGGAGACGATATATTTTATGCTCAATTTTATCCCGCTTTACCATGTAGATAGGCGTACAAATTATCAACTCTTAAGAAGTTCATTCCCATTGGTTGGGATCGCTCTTTTTAAGGTTTGGTTGGGGTCGTTCTTTTCAAGCCTTGGTTGAGAACGTTCTTTTAAAGCCTTCGTTGGGGTCATTCTTTTTAAGCCTAGGTNGTTCTTTTTAAGCCTTGGTTGGATCGTTCTTTTTAAGCCTAGGTTGGGTCGGTTTTTTTCTAAGCCTTGGTTGGGGTCGTTCTTTGAAGCCTTGGTTGGGGTCGTTCTTTCCAAGCCTTGGTTGGGGTCGTTCTCTTTAAGCATTGGTTGAGATCGTTCTTGTATGTATCACAGGTACGTTACAAATGTGGACGTGGATATGGCAGTAAGGGTTTTGGAAGGGATGACATACAATTTCGTTAGGAGCGCTAGGCAGCAGAATCAGTCTATCGGTGGCATAGCTCATGTTTAAGGTGTTGCGAAGCATGCATAAATTGAGGTTCGTTGACGAAATGGTCCTTGAACGTTGCTAAAATTCACTGTAAAAAATATTCTTACATTATTCTGAGAAGTCATATCACAGGAAATACGGGTTGTTAGGAGGATGCATAAAAACCGTTCAATTATAGGTGAGTTATATAGAANCGGTGAGCACTTATTGTGCAGAAATTCTCATTCCAAACGGTTGCGATCACTACCTTATATAGTATTAGCAAAATGGAATCATCACTTATGCGATGGCTGATTTTGGAACGGCGTATGGGATGGCTCGTGGTAATGGCTGATTTCTTCGACTGTATGGAAAACTAGCTCATGTGTATTTCATGATAATTAATATGCGATGCAATATCCAATCTAAGTTAATTATGTTCACTCGCGTTAAGGCCTGTGGGCCTGAAATTTTTCTGCCTTCGTTAGTAACTATAGGACTTTTTGTTTATTTTAGCTCGGTTTTACTTCATAAAATAGTTGCTTATTCAGAGGATAATCATCGAGTAGTTTCATGAACATAAACTTCTGAACNGTAGCAATCGGTACCTTCACAGGTAACAAGTGATCACAATGTGCCATTTAAATCCCACCTTTATTTGTTATTTTTTCGGTTTCTTAACCGCCTTAGTTATTTAAAATGTGCAAAGCTATTGTGTATCTTCAATTTACATAATAAACCAGTTGGTTGTTTCCCAGTTTTTTTTTTCACTTATTGAGGAAAATGATGACACATACGCCGATAACGTTGTTCACCAATGAACCACCGGTGCAATTAGATGATCTATAGATAGGCAGATAGGCTAAAATGGAAAAAGAGAGGAGGTTTATGAGCGTATATTGGGCGAATTGTGAATTTCATTATGAACCAGTTTGATAATCACTGCTTATGACATCTAGATCTATGAAAAAAATCTCATCTTCCATTTCGATGAGTAGTATTCCACTGATTAAATAATAGACGCTAAATGCGAATATTCAAAATCCACTTCTCTTTCTTCATCTGTCTCGTCTCTTTTTATCCCATCCGCCATCTAGTGCACATGTAAAAAGTGAAGAACTGAGAATTTCTTCTTTCTTTTGCGCACTTTTCATAGCTGAATAAGCAAATTGCTTGAATGAATTGTTGTTCTCAAATTTGTTGTTTGAAAGATGCGAAAAGTGGTAGGACATATGGCATTAAGTTGTTGCACTAGATAGTGCTCTTTGTTGTTTACGCGCACTTGTTGATGCTCTTCTTTAAATTCATACAACAACACAGGTATTTTAATGTTCCCTCATATGTGATAGCACAACTAGCAACAATAAGATAGCACCACTAGCAATAATTTTAAAGCCAAATTTACGAGAGATATTTGTTCATCATGTTCTCGAATACGCCATACTCTTTAGTGCTTCCATACAAATTATCACCATTGAGAAATAGTTTTATTGCCATCAATTTGAGCTTACAAGCAATCGTTTTGCTTAGAAGAAGCTGTTGGCACGCAATTCCAAATTCGCATCATTTGAGTGAAGAAAAGTCGGAAATTTATCAAAGAAAAAAATTTCGTAAAAAATATCGAAATAATGTAGCAACAATAATGTCGTTGTTCGGAATTATTTAATGTTTCATACTTTAGTTATATCTGGTTATCAAGCCATACAAGGCAGTTTTTTAATGCTTATTTTTTTAATTTCAATCAACATCGATGATATAATCAATTTTAACATATAATATTTAGCACATTTTAATAAAAATTTTGCGTTTCACATATTTCAGAAAGTTGCAAATGAGAACTTCAAGCAACAGAGTTCGACATATGCACCACC
>JAARMF010004481.1:4414-14968 GCA_022844705.1 Toxascaris leonina
GGGGGGGGGAGATACCGATCATAAGCTCGAAATAGCAAGGAGCCAAGTCCCCCCTTGTTGACTCTCCTATTCCCTGTTTTCTCCTCCCTCGACTAGTAAATTCGCGAGTAACTGTTCTCTTTAACGCATCCAATACGTCCAATTATTTCGAGTTTGGTTTCATCAAGGCCGTGACTTTTCCGTCTCTTTTCTATGTTCTCCTCTCCTTTTTTATTTTCATAAAAATTCGCTCCACTGCAACCCTATCTCAATAATTTACGAAGGTATAAAAGCAGCAGGGTGTGGAAGTGGTCTCCTGGTGAGCACCTTCTCTTCCCCTCCTTCCCCTCTACTTTGCTCTTCTCAGTTGAGCCAACAATCGTTGCGCTTATAGCATTCCCAGATTTTTGCAACACTTTTGTTCTTTTCTTCAAAATATAATAACGGAACTTCCTAAACTACAGGTTCCATTCCAGTAATGACGCTAAGCATATCCATATGCCTGCAAAAAATCACCGACTGTATTCCTTGACTGAATTTTAGCATATATTTCCACTGAAATTGCTTGCCAAATTTCTCCACTAGTTTGCGTTTGGAAATTATTCTGCCGGCTATTTCGGTCGAATTATAAGTAATAGTCATGGGTTTCAGAAGATAGCCCAGTTGTAGGAACAAGTATATCTATTTTGCAGCTAGAAAACATCCCGTGCATTTATTGCTCCATTTCATTGTATCACTCTGTACTCGGGCTCTTTAAGTTTCACGCTTGAAACATTCATATTCGTAGATGAATTCTGATAGGTAAAGTTATATGTCTTGCTCGAACTTCATATAATTACAATTGTCTGATAACAAGTGGAACATCTTCCGCAGATGAGATTCCGATGAGCTGGCAGCAGTTGCTGCAGTAGCTTATTTGGCAGAGCGTCTGCCTGGCAATCGGAAGGTGCGAATTTCTGAACCGGTCTGCGCACACTGTTTTTGCCGATCATCAAGTAAAAGTCATGATCAGATTGACGAGAAGTCACGGCTGAAAGCTAATGTGTAAATGTACGTTAAATAGATGGAAGTGAGGATGAATCTGGTATCGCAGCCCATAGTTGAATGCAAGGCTTACATACTGGCGATGCGAAAAAGTTGTATTCGTTTTGTGAGCTAAGGTGAACTGACATCAAGTGAACAGTGATGACCTCTCGTCAGACTATTTACACCAACAAACAAGGGTGGTGGTTCCTCGCCAATAAGACTGCAATGCGTCAGTTTTGAACCGAGGACATATTTTGCTATAGGAAGCTTCTGATTGAACAGGTCGTTGAAATTTTTACCTAACAAAAACGACTTGCATGTTCTCAACGAAGCTTATATCTACACTGGTAGATAGTGAATAAATTAATGAAAGCTCATCCAGTGTTGAGCGAGCTTGGAAAATACATGTCTTTGTGCATACGGAAGTATAATCCTTCAAGAGTGCTTAGAACGGTTTGTTGGATGAGCTTGAAGTGCAATAGATGGATGAGTCATTTACGGGCGACAGTTGAAGAGACTTTTGTTGTGCAAGTTGTTGAGAAAAAGTAACTACTTCCATAGGTGCTTGCCATCGATATGAGTTCCCCTTTCCCTTTACCGTCAAACAACCACTTTCAGCAGCAAAATTCGTGATGATCCAAGTACTCTTTCAACGCTAGAGGTCGAAGAAAATTATTCTCTTGATGTCGTATAACCTCGATGCTCGTCATTCGTTTTGTTTTCAGTGGAATTCGAAGTGAACGCAAATACCGGTGAACTCTTCGTGGTTGGACCATTAGATCGCGAAAAAAGAAGTCTTCACTTTATAATAGTCAATGTTACGGAGATCGGTAATAACAGCGATGCAATTCGCCCAACTCGGCAAACCAATCCGGTTATTGAACGTGCGTTTAATTTTGCCTTCATTACTCATAGCATTCGAGGATTTTAAAATGTGTAGCGCCTCAAAATTCAGCTCTGCGAAAGAGGGAACGCTGAAAGAAACTAGAGTCTTCTTGAAATTTGCGTTCTTCAAATGAGGGTGGAGAGCCATAATTATGCATGGAGTGCGGTAATCCAAATTTAAATATGCAGGGCGCCTATGCGGAATCCCGCATCTCTTTCAGCACCTATTGTGCAGTCTCACTCATATTTTGTCAGAGTTTCATTCATGTCTTCATTTCTTCACAATGATGTTGTCTAAGATTCTATGATAATTCCTCCTGATAGCTATGTTGTTATACCCAGGGTGTCATCAGATCTTCTTTCGTTTCCCTTCGCAACGGAATTTGCTCTTTTCTGAACAGCTTAGTTATTATGGCATCTCTTAGCGTACATAGCAAAAATTTCGTCGAAGTGAGATGAACGTCTTCATGTACGAACAACAATTATCTGCTGAGTTCAGGAAATGAGTAATATCACTTCGAAAGAGACAAATTCAGTGTGATACGAAGTTTTTATTTATAACTTGGCTAGATGTTTGTTCAGTCATTTCGCAGGGCAATTTTGCTTTGCCGGAAGTTTTCGCACTCAAGAAGCCCTTCAGTTTACTATGTCACCCTTCTCTACACTATGATATTTCATGCAATCTCAATTTAGGAAATAGTATGAAGTTTGGCAGCATTATGGAAAGGTGGCAGTTAACATCTGAATTTCAATTTCCGAAGGCAGTCATTTGCAGATACAAAATCGAAACTCGATCCATGGCAAACGTTGGTGGCCGTACATGTCTTAGATGAAAATGACAACGAGCCACGCTTCGTCAAGCTTATCTCTGAAGGCATCTATGTGTTTTCAGTGGATTGGCAAGCACCAGTATTGACGCCAATCGCTCGTGTGCATGTTAGTTATTTCAAATTATTCGTGTGATGTGCTATGCCAATTTTGATTCGAGCATAATTTCGGCTTTCTCGAGAATTCTTCCTGGGAATCTAATGCTTTCACGATGGTAGCTGAGCCTATGGATTTCATTTTGGATTGAGGTTAAGTGAACATCTATCTTGTCGTGAGTGGATCTTAAAAGTGAACATCGAAAGGGCTGGAGATTCAAAGGGGGCATTTGTTCTCATTCAAATGTCCGATCTGATTAGGAATCGGATCTGAGGTGTCATGCAAATGAAAAGGTGAAATGAAAAATAATGGCACATAACGTTTTTTATATTTCTTCAACGTCAAGCTGAATTCTTGTTGCTTCATTTTTTTTTTTGACTAACGATGTTCTAGGCTGAAGATGCAGATGGGCGAGTGCCACTAACGTATTGGATACCCGAGTCGAGGGCCTCATCGGCGGACCACTTTAGGCTCAATGAGACTACTGGTGTTATAGCACTATCAAAATCACTAGTCAATGACCGCAATGACATCTATGAATTTGAAGTGGTCGTCAGCGATGGTGTGCACAATGTCAGCACCCCCGTGAAGGTATCTTTTAGCTGTATTGTTTTTAAAGTTTCCGGCAATTATGTGCGCAATGAAACTTGAAAGATTTCTTTGAGGACGTATTCTTATCTGCATCGAAGCGGAACTTTGCTTCTATCCTTGAAATTATTTTCAGCAAAAAGCGCAGCAATATTTTGCATATTATTTTTTGTAATACTCATTCAGCTTTGATGGTAACTGACTGTCGATGGTTCTCGTATGATATGAGCCATCCATCTCTATGCGCTTTTGCGAAATTTTTTTTTTTTGCAATAGCATATTGTCAGTACATTCTGTCCTGCATATGACTATGCATATTTGTCGGTTCCAAAGCACACGCAACGAAAGTTCTTCGACGTAATCTAGCGTTGTTGAACTATCGTTAGCTCAGATCGCCGCAATTGCTTCCAGCATATCGGGGACAGGATCGCCCAATCGGTAGCCATCGATTCACGGGGCTCTCAGGATAGTCAAAATGAAAGCTACTGATTGAGGCACTAGCGAAATACTAAATAGACTGCCTTCGAACAATCCTTGTTGCGGACCGATCTCAGTATGAGAACGCGACTTCCTAGGAGCAAGTTCATTCCGACTAATGGTTTCCTGCATGAGCTTATGCCCTTAGTGAGCGTCAGTAGTCGCATATCCAGTTTCTGGACAACTCGACGAATACGAAGCGACGAATTGAGTGGAGATGTGTAAAACGGACATTTATGTATTGAGTATATAGCCGGATATTTTCTCATTATTTTTTGTGTAACATGTGGATCATTAGAATGCACTCACATATTGTACCAATCACTTAACACTCTTTTTCATGTTATTTGAGGAAAGCTGTGCTGTCAAATCAAATCAGTCTTTTTAAATGTTTCATGCAAGCGTTTTGCTTCAGATTTATCGTTTGGCTCCAGAGTTGAACATTGTGCTATTATCCGCCGATATACCACAACAAGATATCGAAGAATGGGTTGTTGAGAAAAAAATGAGCGATCTCACTGATGAGGATGTACGTGTGCTTGTCAAGCAAGCCTATGTTAACGAAGAGGGGCAAGTTAATCCTCAAAGGTTCGTTCCCAAAAATAATCAGATCAAACTCTTCTGTTGCAGCATTTTGAGAGGCTCACACATTCTGGTATACGAATGTGTTGCTTTGGTAGGTTATTAGGTGTGCGATGAAGAGTACTAGTAAATGCAAGAGACGTATTTATTCGTTATAGTGGACTAGGGGGCAACACTGAAAAGCATTTTTATCAATCTTGCATGAAGAGAAACCGTTTCTCGTTGAATAATCCTGCCCATCATTTGGTGACGAAAATTTAATTGTCAGTTTACATCATGGCTGCAAAATCTATTAATGCCACTATAGTTGTAAATTTCATATGAACTCTTCATCTTTCAGATCACATCTTTTCGTGTATGCACTCGACAAGAAGACTCATGTGCCAATCGACCGAGACCAGTTGAAAGCGTATTCGTTTGCAGTTTTTTAATTAGGGCTTTTGTTTTATTTGAAGCCGTGATCGTCCATAGAACTTAGCAGTGAGATCGAGATTGTTTCGAGAATTAGACCTTATCATATAGCCTATCTCAGATAATTTCTATGATGCACTAGAGAGCTTTTCCCGCTGATAAAGTGCTATCGTACCATAGCACCCATGCTACTTATATGAGCTTACGCAACTTGAAGCCTAAGTGAGGAAATGTAAAAGTGAGGCGCAGAATGGTAATTGGCATTCATTTTTCATTTCAGTCGGTAGAATTAGGGAATCACGGCGTCGCGATTTCCAACACTGGAGGCTGAACGGGGTGAGCAGCTGAATCTCCGGGTACAGTTGAAAATATGATCGACAGCTGCCTTAAATCATGGAAATGCAATGAGCAGAATGTTGCTATATAGTACCGAAAAATCAGCATAGATGTTACTGCTTGAACAAAGTTGAATGCTGCCCTCAAAGCAGATATAATTGGGCCGAGGTCTAATTGATATCTACAGCAGTAGAATTTTGCACTTCCCGTCTATAATGTGACGAAATGTGAGCTTTTTTAGTGAGTTGCTTGCATGCTAGTTTCGATGTTTATCTCATGCTTATTGCCTTCAGCGTGATTATAAATTCATAGTTTGTCGGACATTAATAGCAATTTGTCTCACAAAGTTTGCAAATAGTTAAATCACAAATCCGGGAAGGTTAACAACATCATATGGGTTATACAAGCGGGTTAGCAATATCATCTGCGTAGTTTTGCGCAAAACGATGGTTGATTGTGTTTTCTTCACTTCGGAGGTGGCGGTGATCGTCATGTGAACATAGACAATTCCACCTTACAGGATACTGTAGCAAAGTCGGAGCGAATTGAACGGTGATCTACCGAAATTGGCTATCGCTTTACCAGCTGTGGACTCAGCAGGGCGTATTTCGATCGTGGAACTTTTGCTCATTGTTATCTGCGTTATTCATCTTATCATCGCATGTTGCATGCTTTTATATCTCGCCAAATATTGCAAACGGTTCGTTTTCCACTCATCTGCCTAACTTCTATCGAGCAAATCTCTATCCTCACAATATATCACTGTGCTTTTCCGTCTATTAACAACTCCAAATGGTTGCTTTTTGCTAGTGTCCTTTTTTGTACGATGCAGCCGATGACGAACGCAAATTGCTTGTTTCGCTCATGAGGCCAACAAGGGGAAGAAGCCTTTGGCAGCTGAACTCTTCACTCTAATCGTTGAAACATTCAGCTGGAGTTTGTTTTCTCACAGAAGCCCTATTGACGAAAAAAGCACATCCACACAACAAATGATTCATGTATAAGAGTAGCTTTTAACGAGTTCTGGATTGTTTATTTTGAACCAAAGAATTGCTACGGCAATGCAGTTCGTATTGTGCATGATCGACCTTCCGTTATCGAAAGACACGTTATAGGAGGGCTAAAGAGCAATTCAGTGGTGAGTATATGGTGGACAGTCAGACAGCAGGTCCACGTCCATACGATACGGAGCAGATTGATCGAAAAACTGCGCAAACTATACTTTCTTCTCGACCACTGCCATATCCCCACGAGGTGGATGAGACGTATAAGTAAGTTTCATATATGCGTTTTCGAGTTTAGGCGAAAAACTGTTTGTTCAATTGCAGCTGACTGACACTTTTTGGGAGGTGCTAATATGAGACGTAAGAGCGGAAGGCTTTCCTGGCTAAAGACTGCGATTGTTACGGGGTGTTGATAAAAAAGGCGTTTTAGATCTTGGCGAACCCCCTGATCTGGTCAAGAAATTCAAAGGTGTTTTAATCACATATGTTCGCGATGTATGAGTGGAAATATATATATCTTCTGAGAGTATATATATCTCCTTTGAATGTGCCTCTCAATGCAAAGTGAGCATTTAGCGATAACGTTTGAACGTTTTCCTAGCTTCTCAATGCAAATGTACCTTTAGGAATATTATTTGAATTCTACCAACCCAAATATCAACACTGTGTTCGAAAAGACCCGACTTGCTGATTGGGAATGGGTTCGGAAGTAGCGACTAATGAAGAAGTGAAACGTTGCAAGAGTGATCACTGTTCGTAATGGCGCCTTTTTTCATGTCCATCACTTTATAGACGATCGTTCGAAGGTTGCGAAAACTATGTGTTATTATACCTAGCGAGCAAATACTTGGGCTCTTTCTTTCGTTAGATATCTGTCCGTTCAACTCGCACTCATTTCTTTTCGTTGCTGTGTTCTAACTCTTGTATGGCAAATAGCAAGTGGAAGGAGGCGATATTTAGTTTGAGCCGAAGCTGGAGAACCAATACACCTATCTGCTTTTTTAAACCTAGAAATAATTTGAGTATCGATGATTAGGAAGGCCAGATTTGCTTTCATGTTAAATCATAAATGCTGTGCACAAATCGGCATTTTGCAGTGGCGATCTCGTTTTTTCTCCACACTTGCCTCTTTGAACACTTGTTATAATCGTTCAGAATATTTGATTTTCTGTCGTTTTTGTTTCGTCGTTTGAATAAATCGTTACTGTTGTGCAAAAATAGTCATTTTCTAGTATTGCTCATGTGAAAGTTAGATATTTTATTTTTGAGAAATCTTTAAGTCATATAATTGATTCGCTTTCCTAATATATTACTAATTGCTTTTACATTCAAAGGCAACCCGTCGATGCGTATGGAACCGTTGGTCCACGGTCGAAAAATTTCAGCGGTGATGTTATGCAAGTGCATACGCTAATCAGCAAGGTCCGTTTTTGATTTACTTTTGAGATCGTGATAATCTTTCGAAAGTTTTCTGTTCGCCGAATCTAATGTACCTCAGAATTGCGGATTTATTTTTGCCGATAGCGCGATTCGACGTTCGGCTGAAATAGGTCGCTGCTTAATATAGCAGGGAGTAGGAAAAATAGTTCCCATATTTTTCTTAGGTCAACGATTAGTCTCGTAGGTCTGTCGTCTCAGGCATTTTTTGTGATCCATCAGGCTGAATATTCACTGATATGGGAGCTTTGCAGACGCAAGCAAAATCGGCATTGAGGTAACATAGTTGAAGCAGTTACAAACTTACGGACTGTTTTGCCTTCTCTGCGTTAAAAGATTTTCTCAGCAAGTACTGCGATGCATTGCTTTTGTGCTGCTGAAATGCAGAAGAAGAAAAAAAATCGCCAACAAAAATGGGTCGGAACCCTATACCGTAGGGAATGGGAGAATTTGGTCACTACGAGCGGGCAAAAATTTTGGAAGGAAGGCATGAAAAGGTTTCACGCATAAGGAATGCATAGGTACCGCGTGTGTCTGGGATCTGGAATTCTTCATGGAGGCGCTAAATATTGCTCATTCGGATGAACCCATGATCGCTTTTAAACTTATGGGATGATAACAGTATAGAAGTTTGAAAGCGTGAGAGGTAATAAGCGAAACTTTGCGAAAAANAGCAAAAGTATGCGAAAAAAACCACTGTGATGAGCATCAAGAACAAATTTGATACGATGAACAAAATCAAACAATATAACGAATAGCGCAGGAATGACTGTCATAGATGTTTATAAATCTAATACAAGAAAAGCGCTCACTAACTGTGAATTAACAGTCAGTTGACGAATCATACTAAATCCCTGAAATCTTTTCGAGCAGAATTGAGTAATAACGTGGAAATGTGAGATATGAAATTCATTACGACCGAATATGACACATGAAATTCACACCAGAACGTTATAATTTTGCGATTGTTTGAACTCTTCCTTGCGATCACTATTTATTTTCATAGACGCACATAGCATATCACCTCAACTAGTGCGTTGTTGCTTAAAGATCAGATGGAGTTTTAAAGCAATTAAAAGAGTGTTCAATCTATGCATCTGAATTAAGCATTGGATTATTTTTCTATTAATGAAATTAGAATTGGCAAACACTGGAGTGAAATAGACATAAAGTTGTAAAACCCATTAAAATTATGCACCTTACCATTGCGATCGGAGATGCGCAAGTTGAAAAATTCTTCGAAAATATTCTAACGAAGTTCCCTATTGCGGAAAACTGGGAGGGGAAGGGGGAGGGAGAGGGAAGATTTCCGAGCAAAAAAAACATCCATCTAGGATTTTATGTGAGAATAATGCAGTTGACGTTTTATATCTTAGGCTCTAGAACTNACAGTCTTGTAAGCAAGAGATCAAGTTTTTGAGAAACTAAAACTCCTTTGGCATTTCTTTGAGCGAAGATACTTCAAGCGAAGACAATCGTTTATGATCGGGCCTTACTATTAGATACTATTCTCAGCTATTTCACTTATCATTACCTTTAAATCGAAATGAAGTTATGAACTGGGATTCATTTTTGTTCGGATGGAAGGACAGTTGTAGCAATGTGCATTTTTTTATTCCACGCAAATGATCAAGCAGTTTTTTAAGTCATCCATAGAAAGTGGAATGTACTGAAAGGTTGACAGCTTTCTGTATTTAGAAATTTCATCTCAGATGAACTTTTGCGATAAGTGATTCGTTCTTCCATGACAAGGTGGCTTTTCAATAAATACAAGTGCTTCACTCGTTCCGGCATGTACGATTCGTTTCAGATTTGACTGATTAAGGTGCACTGTCGTATGTGGGATATCGTTCTACCGCATATGTTACGCTCGCTAAACTTTCCAAACTCCACCTAGAGTTTTTTGAAGTTTGAAGCTGCTAACGAAAAGACAGACATTACCTTCAAATCGAAATGTAGTCACGAACTAAGACTCATGTTTGTTCGGATGGCAAGAGAGTAGTAGCAATGTGTTTGCAAGCAGAGATGACAACTGCATAATGCGCTTTACGAAGTAAATTTGTGAGCGCCTATGAAAAGAATATGGGTAACAGGCAATGCTTTGAAGAACACGACTGAAACTGCTAAATGTTTGATGTTCATGTTGAGGATGGTAACAGTTTATTGTTCGGTTCGAGCTAATGATCGAGTGATAATGAAAGTGTTGAAGGCGCCCTGACGGAATATATCCAATGCAGATGAATGTTAGCGATCGACATGCTTTGATGATGATTGTGATCGTCGGAAAAGTTCAGTTACTGTTGAAGCTGTGAAGAAAACGAATCGAAACATTGCTGGTGTATTCCTCAGGTGAGCTACTATATTCTCGTGGAGTCATTTGTGCTCAAGTTGTAAATAAGCCGCAAAGCGTTTCCAAAGGTATCTGAATCAACGAAAGATTTTGAGAGCCTGAATAATGACAGCGATTGGGAAGCGACCATAATATAAGCTCGATAATCAGGAAAGATTGGTTGTATGGAATGGAAAAACAAACACGAAAGTTACGTCTGACACATCGAGGACAATAGGCTTTGTTATCAGCATTCGTCGGATATGCTGACGAAAAGCTAAGGATCGCGAAGCATCCTGGAGAATGCTTTGAAGTCGGGGCGTTAATAGTCCATCGAAGGATCAGTCGTATTCGGGTAGCAACAGATCCTCGACGAGACACTTTGCACGCATGAGCACATTCATATTGTCGGGCGATTCGTTTTTGCTGCTATCCGATATGAAGTCTGCCATTGGTAGCAATGCGCGTAACGCCTCGAAACGAAATTGATGGATCAATGTTGTCTTGATCTGTAACATGCAACTGTGGATGAGCAACATTCAAAAGAGACAAACATTCTGCCAGCTCCCTTCGGTT
>JAARMF010004483.1:0-12946 GCA_022844705.1 Toxascaris leonina
AACAAACGATCCTGAAGAAGAGTAGAGAAGTAAAGTCGTGGAATTTCATTGCATAATTTAGGGAATCGCACTATGCAATTTGCACATTTAGTTCGAATTAAAGCATAATATGCATCAAATATTGCATCTACAAGACGCATTTGTGGAAGAGGAATATAAATTCCGTTGTTATGAAGGTGAGAGTGGGAGGGGGAGAATTATGATCAAGTGGAGATATATAGTGCATGCCTTCGGTCCTAATGACTTTCTTCACTAAATGAGTGAACAAATATTTGAGTCCTAGTCGAAACACATGTGCAAACGACTAACTTTATTCATCTTGCGAATTTTATATAAAACAACCACATCGAGTGCGATCATCGCAACATGAAATGCAAAGAGTATGACGAAGTCGATAAAAAGTGACTGGATTTCACCACATAGTGTGTTCTCGAATATCCAGTTATATTTCGAGCGGCTAAAATAGTATGCACATCCATCTGAAACCGTTTACAGTAAAATTCAAATTCGGCATCGTTTCCAGAAGATCTTCCTGGAAGTCATATCCACTGTTGAGCTAATTCCGTCGCTCAGATACTGAAGCAAGTTTTTAATAGGTCGACACACAACATCGAAGTACACAAGAACAATCATTTGTACATACAGCCACCCAGTAGCCGTTGATTGCGCTACGGTTGACAAAAAACGTGCTTTCTTCAGAATAACGAGATATCGCGGAATTAGGGGCCTCTTGCACGAAAGGATGAAGTTTTTCAGCAGTCGCGGAACCCTCAGTCTAGAGATTTCTTTGTATTCTACTGGAAGAATTCTGAGCCATACTAGTCGAGAATCGTTTCCTGTAAACTGATGCCTTCTCAAAGGTTTTCCTTCTTTCAAAAAAGTTGATCAACCGCTGAAATCGTCCATAGAGTCTGGCTGTTCAGGTAGCCGGAATGCATAGACTGTCCGATGATGAACTGTGACATTTTTATACAAGAAACTTTGAAATTCGTTACCATGCAATATTGGTTTCAGTGGCGCATTTACCTTCTCGGTGAGATCGTTCTTTTATCGCAAGACGAGTGACAACTCACAAATCGCTTCGTTGATATTTTCAGTGTTATTTTTAGCGACAACAGTGAGATGCGAGATCGCTCTTTATATGCAATGCGGCAGCAAATTTGAGACTTCTTTGAAGGAGGTGCCAAGCAGCTTCTCACAAGTAGCGCTTGTCATAACGCAGCTTTTCAATATGCGAGCACACTTNTTTAGCGACAACAGTGAGATGCGAGATCGCTCTTTATATGCAATGCGGCAGCAAATTTGAGACTTCTTTGAAGGAGGTGCCAAGCAGCTTCTCACAAGTAGCGCTTGTCATAACGCAGCTTTTCAATATGCGAGCACACTTGCACACTTCAATGATTGATGTTCCCATACCGCAGTTCTTGCACGTAATTGAGAAGGAAAACCTCAACTTCTTGCCTAATGGTGCTGGAAGATTTGGCTCGCGCGAACTGCAACATAGATTTGAATGGATCAACACTTGCACTTCCTCTAAGCTTGAAAATTTGCAATGAGAAGTGCTAAAGAATATTAGCCATAAAATGACATCACAATCGGCTCGACAACCAATTTCCCGAAAATTCAATCGCAGAAGTAGAAATTGTTCATCAACTAAAACAACAAATAGAAAAGGGTGTTAGGAGGGACAGGAATGATGCCTGCTCCTGTTGTTCCTCTTAGTACACCATCCAGCCACATAAATTGCTGAGAAATAATGCTCCAAAATGCACTCACATTTTAAATGACTGGACAAATATCACTGATTTTTCTACAAAACATTCTCGCGACCTAGACTGTAGAAAATGAGGCTGTAATCTTGGACTAAATATAACTCATTTCGAAATCGATGGATCAGCAGAAATGCTTCGCAGGCGGTTACAGTATGATAAACCACAGGAAATCTTGTGGCTTCAGCTTTGATGCTATCCCGCAGACAAGCAAACACATGTGTGGATTTGCAAAGATTTTGGTGTCTAGCTCGTCTTGCTAGCATAAGTTTGAAGAAATGTGCAGAAAAGCTGGCCAGGCGAGGAAATAAACATTCCATAAAAAAGTTTCAAAATGGACTTGAAACTGCAAATCTCTCATGGCCAATTATTATCGGTCATCGAGCTTTTTTCAAAAACTGTGTTACGATGATGTCACGTAACTATTTGTGGTCATCAACGCAGAGAAATATGGATAGATGACACCTGGTGACTGCATTGCACACCACTGAGAGACTTTAGGCAAGAACTACAGGCTGTTTCTTCAGCACTGACAACAGTTGTAATCTCTTTGGACTTCAAAATGTTTGCTCTCATCTCGCAACCTTCTTTATTTTAATATACATTGCTCTAGTAGCAAAGATAACTGATCGTTCTGGGAGGTTTCGAACATAACCTTGATGATTGTTAGTGATTTATGGAACGAGCTAACTAGTCTGGGAAGCCGAATTGTAAACTGATTATTGAGGCCTCAAGGCACGATCTTCACTCATTCATTGTGAATTTGCTGTGGCCACTATTCCATCATCACAATAAATTTACTCACTCCCTGCGGGTAATTGCTGCCCTTCAACATCGGAATTTTAGAGAATAAACGGCGGAAACTTATAGAACTTCTCATGAACTTCCAGCTTAATGGTGGCCATTCCATAATCGTTGGCTATTGATAAGCGGAGTACTCTTCCGGCGAAGGAAATATCAAAATAATATATGATCCCTCTAAAGGTCATCCATATGGTGACCTAAAGGTGTCTGCTAACAATGGCAGCATTAACTCGGACGCGTGAATCCGAGTGAGTTTTTGTTATATGGAATGCTCGTGACTATATCACGTTTCGCTCACTTCAAGTGCAATATATAACCATATGCTTATTGGAGTGTTCATGAGTAACTTCTTTTGCGATATTACGATCAAATCAAGTGCAATCCTCACCGATGTGATACACCGCACCGACGGTGAACGTCACCATCCAAATGAGCGAAATACAACGTGTAGTTGAACGCATCGTGAAGAGCTGCACATATCGAGCTGGATAGCAAATGGCTATGAATCGGTTAACGGTGCCGAGAAAGTGAATGCATACTGAATTGTAGAAACTAGTGTTCGCGATATGAGCGAACACGATGCCGATCCAACTCAATTCTTCCACATTCCTGAATTACAACGCTTCTGCATTACGCTGCAAATGTTTCAGACCACTTCATATGATATTTTTGTAGTGACGAGTATGTAATGAATGCTTATAAAGTGGTTGTAATATGGACAAACTGCAGTGGGAGTTCTAACCAAGAGAGACATAACTCAGACAACCATTAATTTGAAGCGATGGATGAGACTCGTCGCGCTGATTCGGATGCCATCAACAAAAATGCCTAGACTTCCGCAAAAATCAGCAGTTTAATGACTACATACATCAGCACTCTGTTGATTGATGAAATGTAAAGGGGCTTATAATCATCAAAAATTGCCAAAGAATTGCATTTAGTTCACAATCCGTTTTGCATTGCATTTTGCTCAGCATTTCACACCTTGCGGATGATAGAAAAGCGAACCTTTTGCATATTTTCACGAAATTTTTTCACTGGTAATGTATGAAGACATCGTTTTGGCTGCTTTATTTCATTTTTATTGCTGATTTATGAAAGTGGCTGATGAAACGGGCAGCGTGCAAGGTGCATATCATACTAACTATCAATTATTCACCTTTTTGATTCGTCAACGGTGACCTTGTGATCAACGCAAACAAGTTTAAAGATCATGGCTAAATCATTATTGCAGTTCGCTTGACATATAAGATACATCGCCGATTGAGCAAAGCTAGAGCCCTATAACCTATGATAGTTTTGTAAATTTGGTGCACACACTTTTCACGTATAGAGGGAATATGTGAAGAGACTTCAATGAGACTTCCTAAAACAAGCATTTGCCTTCCTCTTTGCTCGTTCGCTTCGAAAGACCAGTCAATTTCGTTCTGTCGAATTCATTATCGCCCTTCCAGTAATATTAATTTTGAATATCAGCTACGAGTCTGTACTTCCTTCTGGCATAAATCACCAGCAAAGCATGGCTCATTGTCTTTGTGAGCTGATGACATCTTCCTTCTTTCCTGTCACCGGTGATGACAGAAACAATCTTGCTTTGTTGAAGTGTGAATGCTGAATATTTCTCATCCATCTGAGATATGAAATTCTGTTTGAATTTGATGTGGCATAAGATCATGGAGCAAAAGCTTTTCCTCAGATTATGACCAAGGAGAAGGTGGAATTAAAACAAATGATAAAATTCCTCGCCGACGATCCCACACTGATTGCGACGTCACCTGCCTAACATATGGAATCCAAATTTCTCCCTTATAACTACTTCGCCAATCCAAATCTTGTAACTACAATCCTTTTCGAAATCAGCATGCCTAAGTCCCTTCGAAAGTGCCTATAAATTGCTCTAAGATTCTCGTTCATTTTTTCCTTCATTAATTCTTTTCTGCTCGGGAAAAGCGCATCGCAAGAGCTGCATAATGCCAAGTATTTTCCTCTTCGTATTGAAAGAAGGAACAGATGCAAGCCATGTGGAAGGAGAAAAGTACAGGAGATTCGGGGAGATGAGGAAGGGGAGGGCACAGCCCTTTGTAGTGAGACAAGTTTGATATGACGCGCATGAATAACTCGGCTTTTAATGAACCTCCTAACATATCTCTTAAAAAAAGGAGGTTTCCAACAAGCGTAGTTGAGCTCGGTTGGATGGTTTCTTGAAAAAATAGGCACAAAAAAAGGAGGGATCCGTAGTACTGTAAGCGATTTGAAACATGAACTGAACTGCATATAGTAGCTCATGAAATTAAAAAGGATCGACTTCCTGAATTTTCGTGGTGGTAATAGGTAAGGAACGGTACTTGCGAATTGCATCCTGATTGTTCAACTGCTCTGATGCTCTTAACTTAGACATCTATTATACATGCGTTTATCCAACAGCTTGGAAACCGGAGAAAGCAAACTTGACTATTGACAACTATCGGGGAACACAGTGAACTAACTATCTGTGCCTCCTTTCACATTGCAGAGAACTTTTACGTATTGTAGCATCGGAAAGATACTGTAGTTTGGACGTAAGAATCTACTTATTTATATGAAGCACTCCACAATCCTATACGCCCAGGTTTTTGTACCTTACGGAGTGCAACGACAGCGTCGTATCGCAAGGTTGTCATTTCTTCGTCATCTGCGCGTTGCATTACAATAAGAACGGCATCGTTCCTTCGAAGCTAAAAGCAACTCGCTAACTTCATTTACACACTCGCGACAGCTGCTCTTCCTTCTCTTCTGTCCCATGAGAAGGTTCTAAAGTTTCCAGCTTTCATTCCCTTTGATCATGGCGTCTGGAAATTTTGTGCGATACTGATGAGTCAGGTATCGTGTTCATAGGTCAAATTCGGGATGAAGATGATCCATTCAGAAACGATATAGAAGTAGGGACACTTCAGAATGTTTCACACTGAAGCATGATGTCAAAGAAGACAAGGATGATAAAGAGAGATGCTTCTGTATCTAGTGACGATGCTTGCTCCGTTTCCAATAAGGTGATATCAGTATATTACACTTGCATTCCACGATGCGCTGAAACCACGATGGGTTGTACCAATTCGGCAGAACGCCTCACGGCTGAATAGCAAACGATGGTCTGGGTAGATCCTCAACCCCACAGCAACTGAACAAAAGGAGACAAGGCGAACCGCGACAAAGCTACGTGATCATGGGGCTTCGCGACATGTAGCAGAAGAATCTGTGGCACGTCCAAGAGCGAAGAAATCTATGACATTTCAACCAGGAAAGCAAGGAATCCGTTGCTCTCGTCGCAAAGAAGAGGAACCGTGAGCCCTTTTCCATGGCTCCTTAATAAGCAGTTACTATTTTTTTTTTCATTCTTTGTTTCACTTCTGTGTAAGCAAAAGCGCAAACTTCTATTGTGCGGATGAGTGCGCCGCGAGTGTTTTACTCCCTATCAAGTGAAAGATTGACACTTTGTCGCGCGGATAATTGCGCCGTGGACTCATGCGTGCTTATGAGCAATAATCTGATATATCTTTGAGCGGACAGGTACGCCGTGGCTGTGGCTGCTTCACTCGCAAGTAGGCGAAAATTTGATAAACAATGCTAACCACATGCAAGGACAATGGACTTAATTTACTCCGGAAAAGGGGTTAAAAATGCGCCCGAAGACCACTATGGGAAATAACGGCAAGTCTTTCAGCAAAAACAAGCATTTTCACAGCGGACATTTTCGCACTAAACAATATCAAATTTGCACTCACTTAGGAACGCAACGGACACAATCCACCTGTCTACGCGAAAACACACAAAGTTACTGCAAACAATTGTGTAAGACATTCAAACATGTTCGTGTAATAAAGTAACAAATTTTTGCTCGATCAGGAACTTCCATAGCGCATTGTCTGCACTATGGAACTTCAATTTATTACAGATGCAACAATAAGACGAGGAAATAAAGTAGCAGAATAGCTGCTCATTCAGGGATACGGATTCCTCTTTTGTGCGAAGGTGGCCACGGATTCCCTTCTTTCGTGGCAGTGCCATGGATTTTCCTACTCCTGAGCCTCTTTTTTGTGTACTCGAGAAGAACAGAAGAAAACTTTATCAATGAGCATAGGCGAATGACTCACTAAGAGGGCGATACATGTAGCAACAATATGACTTATCACTGTCAACATATGATGAGTCATTATCATGCGACGAGCAGTCACCATCACAACACGGTGAATCATCATGAATCACGCGCCTACTTACCTGGCCAAAGAGTCAGTGACTGTCCCACGCATCGCCAGACCACAGATTCTTCTACCGCTTGGTACAAGGATATGGGGCCACGTGGCCGGATCACAGCTTGCTCTATTCCGCCGGAAATAGAGGAATACTTGGTTTTTTTTTTCGCGTTACCCAGGCATACGAGGCAACTTGGTCGGGGCATGGTTCTCCTTATCGCGCACACAAGATGTGAATTCTTGATTGGCGCGGATGTGCTCGCAAGGCGCACTATGATAGAAATTATGGCTGAAATTTGAATATGGTTTGGCCCATTGACGCACCCTCTCTTTTCGTCTCTCTTCCCTTCTCTTAATAGTGCGGGGTTAATATGCGGTTCACAAGCGTCTTCCACAAAGCTTTCTGATTTCGCGCGAAAACGTTGACCGGTCTGTATGCTTTGTGAACTATTGGAGAGCGTTTGCGAGAGTTGAATCGAATGATGTCTAGAATACTCCAATTTATCCATTATTTTACAAGGTATGAGGCAATCAGCTTCCATCTAGCTCCCTTCCACATTTCTAATATGCCGTTTTCTTTGTACAGACTATCTTCGTGGACCATTACGCGCCAGATTTCATCCAAATCGGTGCAACGTTTGAAAGAGTTGCGAGCACTATTATGCGATAGAATTTGCGATGTTGCGAGTACCATTCGTGTCGTATGGAAAATGCCTTCGCATATTCCTTGTTTCAAGCATTTAGTACTCATCTGGAAGTGCGGTACTGATAACACTGTCAATGTTCCGTCGCTAACGTTATAGCCGAGACTTGTGAAATTGCTCGTCACTCAAACGAACAAACATAGATCCGAGTACGTGCTCAAAAGTCCCCATAGTGCGCTTCCGTGAAGAACAAAAAGTGCAAAGCACAATGAATTGATATAATTAATGCACTGACGCAGGAAGTAAAGTGTTCCGCATTTGATGAAGAATGAAGCAGATTTCCAATTCCCACTGTGAAATGACTTGCTTAGATTGTATACTATACATTAACTTATAATAACAGCCACAGTGGCAGTAAGGTTATTGACGTGAAAACTCCTTATTTCCTTCTTAGTTCTTTAGCATCAAATTCATGTGGTGACAGTTGTGATTGTGAGATGCAAACAAATTAACGAAAAGGAAACTTACATATAAAGAACGACCTCAGACCAGGCGAATGAAGTGGTGAGCATGAGGGCATTGCTGACACAACAAGCACCACATATGAGGCCATACACGCACCTTAGGCTCTCGCTTTTGACAATTAAACAAATCGACCATAGATTACATGTCACACCAAATACGCTCACCTGCAGCAATAAAAATTTCTGCTGAGCTTAAAACCCACTTTCTGTAGTAACGATCTTCTTGTGTATGAGCGAACACCAGTGTCTAGATGAGTTTAATGTGAAACTTGCAAAGTATTACTCAGGTACAACAGCATCACTCTCCCTCTCCACTAAATTCTTTGCTTCGTTTTGCTCATATTTACCAAGGAACTCTATTATTAGAATGTTCTCGAATGCGCACTACTGTTTAACCCACAACTAGTGTCACTGCTTCAACCGTCATCTTTCAAATTCAACCACACTATTTTCAACCGCTCACTTAATTTTACCATCGGTGAAGCTTTGCACATTGAAATGTCGGTAGTGCGCAAGTGCATTGTATTACATTGTATTACAAACTGAGTAGTATTACAAACTGTTCCAACTGCTCGAAACGATTGAACTTTACCGAAAGCGAGTTTAAAAAAAGGCTTATCTAAGAAGACTATGAATAAGGTATGAGTAACTGCATGAGGGAACATACCATCAGAACTATAACAGCGACAATCGCATCGCCAGAAAGCAATCTCTGTCCGTCCATAAATCGGTCGTTCTTTCGCTTACTGCACAGTAAGCAATAAGACCCTCAATTGCTCGCTTATAAATTTCATTTTCGAAAGACGACCAATGACGCGTTGTCCGGATAAACAACTTGAATTGCGTTTATCTTGGCTTTTCTATTTGACTTCTGAAATTGGATTAGGTTACCTTTCTCGTTTATTATCCCTTTAAGCGAAATCACTTCAATCTCTCATTGCTTAAATTAATGCCCTTTATGTATATCCTTCAAACGCACATTGGCAGTAATATTTCCTATAATCATTCTAGTGATTTCTCATTTTCTATAATCACTGCGCCCTCTTTCTAAGCATAACTGAATTCACTAACGCTACGATTCACTTCAATTCACTTCCTTATGTTGAATCTAAATTCTAATTGAAAGTGTTGTTAGCTCGTATCGATAAGGATTTATGTGCAATTGCAGATGGTATTTGGAAACGGCGTACCTAATTAGCCAAAAGCCTCATTTCCCAATACCACCGACTGAACGGACAGGACGGAAAGAGAAATATCAACTACTATAAACGCTAGCAAAGGAAATAGCACCATCGAAAAATAATGTCGATAAACACGAGTACTTTCTTTGCCTTCATAAACTCATGACATAGGCAGTGATGTATATTTGTAAATGGCTCGGAAATGGCATATGCTTCACACAGGTTCGATTGCATATCACATTGATGGGATCGTAGAAAATATGCAAACGTGTCGACTAAGCTGGCTCTTGATGCACTGTTGCAATGCAAACCAATGAGAATCGCCAGGTGTGAGAGAAATTAATAAAACATGTGCAACGACAAATTCATTCATAAGCTGAATCAGGTCTTACCTGTAGAGGAATCCTTTCTGCAGCTAAATTAGCTGCAAAATACGATCGATTTCGATGTTAACTATCGTTAATTAATCGATTTTAAAATTTTGATTAGTGCAAAATTTCTTACGATTTTATGCCTTTTTCAGTGCTCATGAAATCAGTTGTTAGCTTACATAGGAATGTTTCATTATGTTGATAGTGGCCACCAAATTTTAGGACTTCAGCTTTCGCGATTCTCAGGTGAAATTGCCACAGCAGATAGTTACACGAAAAGACGCCGA
Organism: Toxascaris leonina; assembly: GCA_022844705.1. Lineage (NCBI taxonomy): Eukaryota > Metazoa > Nematoda > Chromadorea > Rhabditida > Ascarididae > Toxascaris > Toxascaris leonina. The sequence continues at coordinate 9,810 of JAARMF010004483.1, forward strand.
TATTGGCACGTATGACGAGATATTGTGCTGCTTTTGGAATACAAATATGCACAAGCGCTTAGAAGTGTTTCTTTCATATGAGTTCAGAGAAGTGGTCCGGTTGTTTCAAACGTGAATGCATTGACGCGTAGTTAGCTTTATTTGTTGAAAATAGCTAGCCTGATTAGCAGGAATTCAGAAGCATCAACCAAGACAGGCAGGTACATCCTGTTCGCTTTATCTTCTCAGAAACTTATGTGAAAGACTTTGGGGAAGAATTTTTCATCAATTGGGGTGAAAAGTTCACCCATTATCGCAGAAATTTGAAAATTGCTGAACAGAGCCGTTTCTAAACTCATTAACCGCTTCTATCATCATATTTGAACCTTTAGTGGATGAAGAGAAAAAGAATCGGATAAGGAGCTGGTGTTAAGTATAAGAAGACATTGAATACACTCATTAAGAACTTCAGTCCCGATGGCATTTCTGTCTCGTATTATTACATGAAGAAACCCGACAAGAAAAGTAACGTGGAAAGATTGTTAACGGTTATTTAAGGGAAGAATACATGAGAAGTATTCATCAGAGGGCGGGTTAAAAACGGCTTCGCCATTCGTAATCACTACAAAATAGCGGTGCCACTGCACCAAAATTTTCTGTATAATACTGTACTTATATTTCTCCTTGAAAAATGGTGTAATACTTTACTTCTACCACTCTTTCAAATATCTGCTGTACTCTACCTATAGTGCGCCTGCGGTTGTGAATTTGGTAGAATACTATGCCAAGTATATTGACCCCAAAATACTAATACTCTACTTTTTCTACCATGTGTTTTCCTTGATATGAGTGAACACGGCAGACATTATTTATGAGTAGAACGAACAAAAGCCGTCAGCACATTGCGATCATTAACTAAAAATATATAAAAAATCACCGAAACAAGCTCCAGAATAAAATCACTATTTTCTCCATTAAAAACGAAATGGATGCAATTGCCGATGGATTGAGGTCGCTGTGGCAAATTGTTTATGCCCGTTTCCGGTCGTCGAAACTCCAAAAACCTTGTGGGATACCTTCTGGTCAACTAGACACCTATTTTCATTTGCAGAAGACTCGCAGGTGAAAAGGACAGGTTTCCAAACGCAAACAAAATGCACCTAGGAAAGTAACAATACGTCAAAGGTAAAATCAGAAACAGCGCAGAACAGAAAGTGAGATTTGAAACAAGAGAACGGAAAAAACATGGAACAGTTTTCTTCCGCAACAATGCATATTCCAACCGCCAAGCAAATGAGTATATGAATTACATTTCTTTGAGCAGATAGGAAGAGATGAAGTTGCTTCCCCTTCACCACCACATCTTTTTGTGCATGAGTCTATTTTCACTTCTGTCAATGATCAGAAACGAACTATACGCTAGCAGCCACTACTGAAGCGTTCAAATTAAATTCAACTCGGACCTTCGATGGGGTCTTCAGCCGTTGGCTGTGTTATCTCGAACTCGCTTATGACGCTTATTAGTGCATCGACCTCAGCACGACATTCGACTGCCTTCAGATCACCTATGAGCACCAACTGCAACCAACTGCAATGCATGACCTATGCAGTTCAGCCTTTTCGGAAATCGCGTATCAAGCCAAGTCTTTCTATTTGTCTTTTCGAAATCATCAGTTCCATCCTCGTTGGATTCAACATGCCGTCGTTAAAGAGGAAAGATGCACGATCATCTTTGACACCTGAGCTGCTTGTTGCAATTACCTCATTGCAGCCTCTGTTTCCTATTTCAGCATGCAATACCCTGTAGTTATCTATGCTTGCGTCTGCCTCAGTTATCACTATATGTCGACGACTCATCGATGCTGACGCCGTCCAGGATCACGAGATAAGCTTGTTCCGTCATCTGCGCATCACTTTGTCCGTGTCACTTCTTCAAACCCAGCAAAGCATTCTTGCGGGATCCATTTCCAACGCAATCGATCGCTGCGGCAATAACTGAATCCTTGATATACCTTTCGCTCCGAACGTCAATACCGACAAACGGTTGATTCTTCTCCTTCATTTCTTCCAGTGGTGCACCCGCAACACAGCAGTGGTTCATTTCTTTCAATGGTCCTTCCAAGTCCCAGAGTACGCTTTTCGCCCTCCAAAACAGAATAAAGGACTTACTCGGGAAATTGGAAAGAACAGCGGATTCAGCACAGTAGAATATCCGCGAAAATCAACGTTGAAGAGCGCGCTTAGAGAGGTATTGGGCAGAGTCGTCAGCTTTTGGAGAACTTTTACACACGATTTTTCTCTTAATAGGGCTCCCTCCTTCCACGACTTTCCAATTTTATAGGGGCCAGTCATTTCGAAAAACTCTGATTTTAGGGGCAATACGATGCTGAGAAATAAACATTGCACTGCTAGACATAAATTCCATTTTCTAGTATTCAGCCGTTCTTCTTCGTATATACTCACATGCAAGAGGTTTGATTCTCTAGGAGTCTCCAGTAGATGCTGCCATTAAGAAGCTTGGATTCAGGAAGGTGTATTATAATTTCTCATATATCGCCATAAAAGATGAAGCCATAAAAACTTAAAAGATGAGCATTCCAGTATAACCTAAATGGCGGAAAAAAACAAGCCTGAAATTTAATACGGTAACCCAACATTTACTAACTTTTCTATACCTCGTCCAACATCAAAGAGAGAAAATCTAGCCCCAAAGTTTGAAGCAAGCAGTCTGTCGCCTAAAGCAAACGTTGGCATCACATGGGATTGAACGCCGAATTTGAAACCGTAAAAGCGCAGTAACACTTTTGCTAGTCTTTTATGATGGAGTACATTTTAATTAGAAGCATAGTGGAAAAATGGTACAATTTGCTTGTACCTTTTTTTTCCACAGAGATGGTAAAATTTTGTTTTTCTATCGCCTTTCAAAAATCAGGTTGTACTGCATTTATACTCTACATGCAAATTTTAATTCGGTACAATAATGTATACTACATACGGTATTAGTACAAGTGAAGTAGAAAAGTACAATACCTTTTGGTTCAATTCCATCACTACTACCAAATGAAATATTAAACAACTGATCACACATACATCATTCTTTCACCAACACTTTGAGCAGACGATATGACGTTGTTGGAGTATTGAATATTTTAGCAGTC
>JAARMF010004487.1:0-14941 GCA_022844705.1 Toxascaris leonina
CGTTGCTGCGGAATATTTCATTTCGAAATAAAACTTGCTAGCTAACCCATCTTTCTTTCCCAATGATATTTTTCAATATTTTCTTAGCAGCTTAATTGTTTTTCTAATTTCGACTATCCTTTCGTTTCCGTACCTCATGACTCATTCCATTCGCTTTCTCGCGGTATATCTGTACCTCTGTTTTGTTGCATGGTTATTTGATCGCAAGACAAGGCATGTTGCCCATTCTGCTAAAATGAAATTATGTCTAAGTGATTGATGGTAAGTTGATATGCCTGTTTGACTGTTTAGCAATGCTTTACAGATCCTAGCAGTGAATGGACAAGACGTAACAAATTCGATGCAAGAGGATGTGGCAGCAATGCTAAAGGTTTCTATATTTACATTTTATTTCATTACTTATTAAAGTCCCATAAGGTGAATGCAAATGGTGTAGTGTGTTGAAATCGATTCGTTAAATCTTGTGTTAGAATTTGATTGGAAAGGATTTAATGACTTTTGTGATTACCGAAATGAGGATTGTAACGATTTGTTGCCGCTTCTTCATTTTGAATTTCACAACGTTTTATTAACGCCTTCAAATTTAAACTTCAATTCTTGATGTTGTTTCATAACGTTTCAAAGGGGGTCAATAGTGTCACCTTTGGGGGGGGGGGGGGGGGGGGGGNTTTAAAGGAAAAGCTGGATTTTGGCAAATGGGCTTATGCAAGGGGTGGCAGAAATCGAAAGTAAGATTGAAATAAATAGCAGCGGAGGGAGTAATGGAACTTGAAAAGACTGGTTTTATTCTCTTATTCATCAAAATGTTTTTCATACGCACAATGAAATGCAATTAGTTTAATTATTATATCAATGTTTATTACTATAAGATGAGTTCATTGCAGCTATATAGTTTTCTGCAAGAATTGATGTTTGCGCATCGTTAATGTTGAGGTATTATCAATGCTGAGATGATTACAGACTGTGCAACATCTTTTTGAATCATTTATCGCCTCTTTATGGAACAACAATGCTGACTATAAGGCAAATAGCCAAATCTGTCGAGATTTCCTTCCTTTGATGTTTTATATTGGAAATTTCCGATCAAGAGATGTTTTTTTATTTTGTTCTCGACTTATGGCGATCGATCTCATTACTCATCATCATAGATTTAATTGTTTATTTCTGTTTATCTATAGTAGAAATGCGTTTGAAAAATGGGAAAAAATTGACAGACATGTACTGGACGTGTGGCATTGAGAGTGGGTCGATGGAAATTAACTGAAACGGCGAATCGAGTACATGCGGCTGCAGAAGCGGCTTATGCGAGTGAACGTGCAGCTGGTATCTCTCCAAATGGTACTCTTGCAACTGCGACCGCCGACTCACAACTTCATACGCCAAATGCAGGTGAAGCTTTCTTTTGAAAGCCAGTGAAAAAAAATTTCTCATCTCACTATTTTCAAGTTGGTCAGAAATAACTGCGTTTTAAGAAAAGAAAATATCCAAAAAAAAAAGTGCTAGCCAGGGTCTTGAGAATAAGATTAACAAAGTCGAAGGGGTCAAGGGGTGCGAGAAATGGATCAGATATTTTCATTCCTTTTTTTGTGGGGGTTTTTCCAGCCAAAAGTTCAGAGAATACAGCGTTGAAGATTCCCTGCAAAAAAATTTTATGTAGGCTATTATGAGGCGAAGGTCAACAATATTTGACAAAATAAACAAGCTTATCAATATACGTTCAGTCGCATTAATTTGACCTTTTTGTTGTCAAATACAACGATATGATTACCTATCAACCGAATCGGAAGCGAAGATGAAGATCGCTTGACGGCATCTGTTAACATAAGAATCCAAGCCAAATATAAGAAACATTCCTTTCGACGTTTGAGAAGTGAAACGAAAGAGTGCGTGAGAAAGTGCTTCATCGTTTGAAAAGCTCCGAATTTCCTCCATTTCGAGCTATGGGATATGTTTCCGGATCCTAGGTGGTAATATATAGGTGCTATTACAGATTGGGTGGTTCAAAAGTGAAGGCTTTTTGACGACTACATTTTTGTTATCCTTATTGACCTTAATTTCCCTCATTCTTTTAAATAGAATTGCCGGGTTTTTGTCATTTGTCGATTAGTCTGTTTCATCGAGCGGAATTTTTTCTTCATAAGAAAGACTTTCAACGATTTTTCATGCTTGAATTACCTTCATATTTTTATATAAAATAAAGTGATAGTGATGGGAGCTTTAAATGTTCATAGCGAGTGAAATGCCATAGAAATTAAGGCCTCTAGGCAATAGGAAAGGCGGAATCGAAGTTGTTTATTTTGGTTGGCCCTTTTTTTAGAAAGTAGTCAGTCGTCGTTAACCCCAGAGGATGATAAGAAAATGGTACCCCCACCAGCACCATCCTCGCGGCCGGCTATGGTGCCGCAAGTGACCGTCGAAGAAGAGAATCATTCACCGAAACTTGTCCATTCAGATCTCTCGCCCGTTACCGAAGAACCAAGCAGTGGCGCCGATCAGGTAAATAAATATGTTTCAATCTCTTCTAGTATACATACGTTTCCGATCGCTTATTTGAGATGCGCATTTTAAATTGCGGTCATACGAAAGGGTTTTCAGGATATTAGCTTGAGTTTGGGGATTGGCCTAAGAAAGAGTGTTAAAATTGTAGTGTATCGTTGGTGATGTCACAACTCGAGAAAAACGGAAATTTGCAACTCTCCGATGGTATTAAGTAACTTTTTTGAGGAATTGAAGGGACATTAGAGAGGATAAAAATGACGACAGGTGGATAAGGCGAGGAGGTGGGATTGTAATTTTAGAACGAGATCCCATAAGTGGTAATGGTAATGATGATTCCGAGAGAAATTTCTTATAAACTCTAGCGATTTTTTTTCGCCATCGTTTCTTCTCAGCCAACTAGAGCAATCATTGCTCATTTCGTTGAATGGATGGGCTTATCGTCGTGTGGAATCCAAAGTATCTAACAAATGGTGATACACTTTTGGCGATGATCAGTTTGGATAGATTTGGGTGGGATAATTCATTTCTGATTTAAAATTCCTTAGCCACATATCTTGCTCTCCTTCCTCGAATATATACGCCTTTCGAAAGTCGTTAATAAATCTGAAATATGCGAATTCATCAAAAGCGGAAAGATGAACGCACAAATAGCAAGAAGGATTCGTTGAACGCACACTTCTCATTATTGCTGCTCAAATTTACTTCCTCGTCTAACCATTTTTGAATATTGTGGATGCTTTAAGCCTTGGGGCTTATTAACAGAAAAAATACGTATCATGAAAATTACCCCGGGATTTATAAACGGGAAAATATTTTATGTATAATGCAAATTACCTACCAAAGTGGGGAATATTTGAAGCTAAAATACGTTTGGAAGTGATCTTTTCAGAAATCGCTCGCTGCTGAAGATGAGAGCTCATCAACTGTGACAAGTCAGAGCAAAGAGATCGAACTCATCAAGGAACTCTACGAGGAAAATAGCGATTCGCTCTTAATTGAACTCAAGAAAGTACCGGACCAACAACTAGGCATGGGCATCGGAAAGCGAACACGAGGCATATTGGTGACCTCTTTACAGCCAGGAAGCGTTGCAGCCGAAAAATTGCGAGTTGGTGACCGGTTGATGGCGGTGAATGGCCTTCCGATTACGGATCAGGTAATCGTTTGACAGGACAAGTTGGTCAGGAATCAGTTATAAATAACATTGTACAAGTGTTTGATTGTATTGTTAAGCGGGATTGTTTTTTATTAATTCCACTCTTCAATAGAGTGGTCATTTAATTTCATAAAGTTTTGTCGTCGTATGAGGAATTGAAAAAATTCTTTAAGGTTTTGAAGAACCTTAGCTTTTTATCGCTTGACAGGACAAGCGAACTCTGCGTATCTTTGTCGCAATCACTGAAAATAGATGCCAGCTTATCGGAACCCCTTCCCTGCCTCTTAGGATCACGGGGTCACTGCAATGTGTCTGAGACTTTCAAGCCTGAAAGTTTAGGACTGGTCGTAGTAGGCAAAATATGACAATGTATAAAGATATGAGGCCTATGTTGCGCAAACAATCTTATAAACATTTGTGTCTATTTGAATGTGTCTATTTCAGTTGTCGGCTGTTACTTTGGTGAAGGCGAGTGGAGAACGTTTATGCTTACAAATCGCTCGGCCTCGAAATCTTCCAACGGCATAGATGAGTTGAGATTAATATTGAAGTGCGAAAATGTCGGAGTCGCCGGATGAAATATTATCGGATACTTGAAAGTGAGGCGTTACGAGTTGTCTATGGATGTGTTGACACAACTTCAAATGACTCCATATTCAACAACAAAAACGGTGGAATTCAAATATTAATGGAGATCGGTTATAAACTATATATTGCTTGTTTATTTCGTTGACAATAATCTCAAAGATTATCGTCGATAATTATCTGCAAAGGATTTTATATCGGTTTTGTGCTATTTGCCAAAGGTTTGTGTTACTGCTATGCAGTAAACGCCATACCATAGATTATGGACGCGTATCTGCACTATGCATAATACGTGTTGGTTTGGAATAAACGCTTCTTTTCATGTCGATGGTAATTTATCAATAAGGCCCTCCTTATTCAATGAAAAAAAAATGAAAATATGAGTTTATTAGCAATATAGGAGGAAGATGAATTCGAAAATAGCTCTTGAATGTTTCTTTATCTAGCGTCGATTTAGCCTATCTCAACCATAACCAATGCGAAACAAAAATACCAGTCATGATTGCCAGTTTAAGAAGTTAAGAAGGTATTAATATAGGTATAGTATGGAAATCTATGAAAAAAATCCTCCGGAAATAGAATGTAGATGGGATATCACAGAGTAAACCAACTCGTTTTAACTAATCAAACATCATTCAATTGGGCATTATCAGTCATATTAAATGTGCCACTTATTAGCTAGTCAATGCTTCCTTTCTGCTAAGGAGGACCAAATTCTTTCATATTTGCACTTAATAATTCAAATATGCTTTACAACAATTGTTTTTTTTTTGTGATATTCGATTTAAATCATTTTCCATTTCCCGAAAAAAAATCGAATATTCGAATGTTTAGCCTCACATTCCCAGTGGGGATTCATCTCTATATACATTTGCATTTCCCATTCCCTCACACATCCATATAGTTTGTTTCGTTTTTATTTGCCGATAAGAAAAAATTTTGTCTGCCACATAATTGTTACATTTGTCTCCCGTTCGTTGTGTTGATCGTTTCTTTTTTCCAAGTCGAAGAGATAAAATATGCCTATTAATGTTCATTTGGATCGCATACAAAACCGTCACATCGGGCGATCCCAATCATTATTTTGTGGAACTTTTTTTGCCACCGGGGGGTCAGGAGGATAAGGGCATGACCTCTCATCGCATGACCTTTCGTCAAAATGATTTATGGTAGCGGAATACGATGATTAATCTCACCACGAAGAACATAAAACGACATGCGTAAAGCTTGTCACATCTGTGGCTGTCCATCTTCAACAAGCTAGACTTGTTCGGATCTGCATATGCGGCATTCTTATCGCGAAAGAAAGGTCAGAAGCACTTTTCCATGGCCTTACCTGCTATACACAACGTCTTGCAGATTATACTGAATTCTGTCGGCTAAGAGAGGGTTCCTCACAGGATAAGCATGAAGTAAATTGCAAAGAGAAGCCACTCAAATGATGATTATATAAATGAGCTATGTTTTTGCTCCCATTTTCATCTTTTCTACGCACCACTTTTAATCATCTTCCCGGTTTTTCTTCCCGCAATGCTTTTTCTCACCTCGCAAAATAACCCTTATGTGGTACTCTTCCCATTCCGTCGACAATATTCGTTCTAAACAGGGAAAGTATTAAGGATGGCACCGCATGCAGAATCTTTGATAGGGAGGAAAGGTTTATCGACGGTTCCTTATGTATGCCATCAAAGCTACAAGGGTGCATATGTATCGAGGCATTCAATGTTCTACATAACTAGATGAAATATGCATGTAATGCGCTTCATGTGAGGTTCATATAAAACGAAGATGATGATCGACTATAACCCTTACAAGACTTCCATTCATAACCATGTCACTTTACATCCATTTTTAAGCCACTCAGGTTTCTCAAATTTGCAATGTTGTCCGATCTCGTTAGAAGAAGCACTGGTTTTCTTTTTTTATTTGGGGGGGGGGGGGGGGGGGGGAAGGGNAGAGGGAATGAACCAAAATCCTTAGGTGAAGTTCCTATGCAGCGCTATAACGACCTTTCAAGAGATGCCTTACAATGCCTTACAATGCAACGTAGATCGACGAGGCATTTTTAACATTTCCCTCATTGCTCACCACAACGGTCATATCCAAACTAATTTTTTTACGTTGAGGTGGGAGTGGGAAGGGGAGGGGCGTTCATCATGTATATCAGTGAAAGTTTATCATCTCAAGATGATAAATGAAGAAATCATTGCAGAACCCATTCAGCAATGTAACCCTCCTCAGGAACGGAATCGATTTACAGTCAGGCGGAGGGCTCTCTGGCGATAAGCAGCTAAGTCGAATCACAGCATCTGCCGAGGCAGAGCTTAGAAGTTTCATAATACGAAGAGGTTGTGTAATATCAAAATCACTTGGTTGGGCATTTCACCTCTCCTTACTAACAATAACGATTGTTTTATTCGCATAATAATATAAACATTCCATAAGGATGCTATATATAGATAGCTATCCAGAACGCTTGTTCAGCAATGTAATGCTAACAAAGATTTGATAGAACGTGATCATCCACATTGCAATCATTCCCAAATGGTTCATTGCAGCTAGTAAGAATGTAATGTGCTAGCCAGCTACAACTCATCTAGCATGCTACGTAACGGCTTTACTTCTGTATCCCTCAAAGAAGCTTAACTTATATTTCCTAACCACACCACCTAGTTCCATGCACAAAATTTTTATAAGCTAGTGTGGATTGTCTCCTATTCGGAGTTGCCCATCTCTCACCACATATGTTATATCGGGACTAAGAATCACAGATGCATCCTTCGTTGGCTCCCTTGGGCCAGGTGATCCAGAAAGTGGAAGGCGTACGTCATGACCCGCATGGCCAGTGGATGATGCGCCATCCTTGGGCTACAGTGGCGTAGAGAATCGTGACGTCGGGAAGCTGTCTTCTGAAGCACGGACATCACGCTGCTGATTAACTTCCAAGTGACTCAGTAAGCGTGGATTAGATGAGATGCTTGACACATTTGAATGTCGTCGTGGACATCACTCCTAATTGCAGTGGACCTCATTTCCTCCCCCCCCCNATCACTAGTCAAACTAAATCAGGTGCACCAAGACAAAAGGGGATCAAATTCCCAGGAACAGCCAGATGAGACGGTATACTATAAGCTTCAGTATCGGAAGCAAATCAACGCAATGACAAAATTTTACAAATGAATCACCATTAGATGATATGTCATCAATAAAAATTAAAGGGAAATCCCTATCGATATAGCAAAGTCACAAAATCAAAAAAACCAACTCTTTCAACTCTGAAATAAATACACTTCTTTCTCTCCGTCGTTCCTAAATTCATTGGAGATAAATAAAACTAGAAACAACGATGCGATTGGGCTCTTTTTTATTACAAAACTGCGACAATAAACTGCGATTCTTTTATAAAACTTCACTGAATGGATCCGTTAATCCGCGAAAAAACTCCGACAGTACCAAAAAATTTTCTAGTCAAACGATGGACTGAAATGCAACAAAAAAGACTTGCTCAGCGCTCCATGTATCCTAGTGCTGCCCTCTGTAATTCTATTTTGTTCAGCGGGCTCTTTAATATTCATTCATCCGATACGAGACAGCAATTTAAATATAGCTAAGATCGAAAAAAGTTTTCACATCATTCTTAGTTGATGTTCTGGAATTCGCTTCAGAAACCCTTCTTGGCATCTCCACGTATTTTTAGATTGAAGTAACCAAGATTTCGAGTTTGAGTATTGTTTACCATTCATATGATACGCACCAAACATGTTACCCTCGAAAATTAGCGAGGTTTGCGTATAAATTACATACATCACAAAAAGTCCCGTCGCGACTGAGAGCGACTGAGAGCGACAACTTTTTTTTTTTCAGATCCGGAGCTCAGATATCGCGCTCCGTTGCGGCACTCATCAGCCCCGATGACATCACCTCAAGTTCTTTTGATCAAATAAAAGCTCAACAAACCAGCCAATCACAAGTCAGAATAGCAATCACAATGATAAAACAAATCGACAATCAACTAGTTGCAACCAAAGTTTGCGTTTCACACAATGTTTTGTAGATACCATTCGCCTCTATCAACTGAGAGTGAGTGCCTGAAAGAGTATTTATACAGTTGAAAGCATGGATAAAAGATGCAGATAAGACCTGGCAGGAGAATATGGACACACCTGAAGTTAAAGAAACAAAGTGCTCCTCACAAAACAAAACTGTTTGAAACAATGGAACATCACAACCATGCTTGCAGTTGAAACTTCACGAGTAATTCCCCCCTCCCCTTCCCCCCTGGTTTCAAGAAAGATGCACACTCCAAATGTTCTGAAGGGCCATTCGTTTCAATGCACCCTTCCCTCTTCCCGTAACATGACTGCACAAATACCGTGCGATTGATACAAGAAGAATAAGATGGTGATATGAAAGGCTGGCGAATGGGAGGAATGTTCTCCATCCCTTATCGTCTTTGCCAATAAGCGGATCGCCAGGTTCCCCCTCATGAATCCCCTCCTCCTCAATCCCCTCAAAAGCAAAACAAGAACTACCTGTTGCTGCACCTAATTCTAGTCTCTACCTTGTACCTCACATATCCAGCTCTTCTGTAAATACAGACCAATAGTCATTCACATCAAATAATACCGGCTTGCAGCGATTACTGGCCTTCATCTTTCACCTTAGTATGTAACGATTACCTAGCCAAAGTCTGCGTAAATTTCACTAAAGGAAAAGAATTCTATGGGATTTCAGTTTTAATTTCAATTTCCTCACAAAAAAAAATTCAACGAAACCAAAAATTTCTGTGAAGAAACCTTTTTCAGCGACTTTTCCTTCATTAACGACAACAATTAGATTCGAATTTTGGATAGTGGATAGACGATGCGCAATCACAAGGCAAGTACGTCCTTTACGAGCATTTTCGAGTGCCTCTTGTACTACCTGAAAAAAAAAGTCGAATAACATTAATTTTGCTCTCTCAGCCATTATTCCACTTCGGCAAACATTGTGCATTGAATATTCAACAAAAGTACAACTTAGATCGCGTATTCAATACGCGCAAAGCGACCAGAGGGACTTTTCTGAGGGAATTACTGAAGGCGACCCCTTCGGGAAAATTTAGGTAATTCCATTTTTCGGTCTCTCCGCTCATACAAAGAGACTGTCATAATTTATGATGCAATTGTATGGATTAAGCACCTATGCCATATAAATAACAACAATGAAATATATAATACACAGATATTAGTGCTCAATGAATGGCTTAGGCGCAAAAAATGAGCAAAAAAAAAGAAATACCATGAAATCACGCATAAAAACCTCTTGCAGAATTACTTTTAAGCGGCTGATATCGATAATCTAATCATTAACTCAATGATTCTTGATAATATATCATTTAGCTAATGCACCAATCTAAGGTAACGCCAACAAAAAGGATCCAAACCAAAACGGGACATCGCGATACAAGGCGACTAACTTTCACAATTTGCCGTGTTATATTCCTTTTTGGAATTGTTTTATTACATTCTTTTGTCACATTAATAATATCAAATAGTTATTGCGTTGAACTAAATAATTCCGATATTTGCATAATAAAATATTGCCGATTTTCCATATAATTTCTAAACAATCGGCAAGATGATATGTTAGAGCTCAGAAAAATGCAAAATCCATGGAAGATCCCGACTTATGGATGTGTGGTCAAAGCTGCAAAAATGCAGGACATGGAATATCCTGCATTATTTATATGCAATTCCCATTGTCACAATAAATGCGTCACGACAAAAGCGCCAATTTATGAAAGCCCCAGTCGCCGAGAAACTATCACTGGCCAGTGGTCTTTCTCGAATGGCGCATCTGTCAGCGATTCTGATTTTTTAGATGTGTCCACTATCATCACTCACCACCATAACCCCATGTGACGGTCAACACAAACTCAGTTGAACTGCAATGCTCTAGAATTTACAAGTAATACAACCTGTTCGCTTTCTGTATCTAATGCCGACGTTGCCTCATCGAGAAGCAGAATTGACGGATTACGTATAAGTGCTCGTGCTATGGCGATTCGCTGCTTTTGACCACCCGATAATTGAGTGCCCTTCTCGCCGACACGTGTTTCATAGCCCTGAATATTTCAAAAACTATACACCAAAGATCAATCGAAAGTGAGATAGGGGAGAAGGAAAGATTCATAAGCAGTAAAGGCCCAAATCGACAATCAGGTGGATGAGGAGTTAATTTCCAATGAGGGTGACCTCAGGCCGATAGAGAGTTAAACCTCAAGTTATAATGGCGGAAGTTTTAGGTCGAAGGTCAGAGAAACGGTCAGAACCTTTGTTCATGAGCGGTTTGGAGGATTACAGTTCACTGTACAGTAGACGAATATTATGGATCAACAAATCTCACATCAAAAACGTTCATCAAACAAATGAAAGAGTGCAACGAACCAACGGCAATGAAAGAATAAATTTGTGGATATTGGCCAATTTTGCGGCGTTGACGACCTCTCTATGCGATACCTCTCGATCCATTCCATACATTATATTCTCCTCGATTGTACAATCAAAGAGTACCGGTTCTTGGCTCACTATACACATTTGATTTCGTAGACATTTGATATTTACATCTCGAATATTCTCTCCATCGACATACTGCAATTATTTCAAATTGATATCAAGCCACTCCGAATTGATAAGGAATTGATAATGAACGCTCTTGCAGAATAACTCATCTAACAGCATTACAGATAGACAGACTCGTTACGAGACCTGGAAATCTCTGCACATAATTCAACGCTGCAACTGTCCTATTTGCGCTATTACACTACAATTCCATTTCTTTCAATTACAACTGATAATAGCATTACAAATAATACAACAATTTTAATTGAAAAACTAAAACCCACAATATTCCCACGATCGGTATCATAAAAGCGTTCGAGAAGTCCCATAACGGTACTTTTGCCACAACCTGAATGTCCAACAAGTGCCACCGTTTCACCTTCTTTCACGTTTAACGTCAAACCACGCAAAATGCGTGTACTTCGACGTGTCGGATATGAAAAGTACACATTCTTCAATTGTACCGCTCCTTTTATTGTCTGAAATTGCGTCACTGAATTGAGGCCATAAAAAGTCCTAGAAAATGACGTCATATTTCAGCTTATCAAAATTTAAGGGTTTATTCCTAATGTGCTCAGGGGACATCTTGACGACTGACTGATCTCCGTATGGAGGTAAGAGAAAGAAAGAGAAGAAATATAGAACGATATGTTAGTTGACAATCCTCTAAAATTCAGCGAGAGTATTGACAAGAAGAAGCAGCAAGGAAAGTTAAAATAGCACAAAAATGACAGAGACAGTGAGAGCTTCTATCTACGTTGTTCACAATTTTCGAGACATCCTCCCTTCAGAAATGTCTTGTACAATTCTTTAAAAGACACCCCCCCCCNCCCCCCCCCCCGCTTGCTATCTGTTCATCCGCTTCTACCTGATATGAGAAATAAATCACCATTACATAGAACTCATTAGTATCTTTATTGATCTACACGTATTATAGTCCCAAACGGAACATCTGGAAGCATAGAGTTCCAAAATTTTTTGGGCACTAATTGGGGGATGTCATATGATATAATGGCATGAAACATTTCCGACGTTCAAAAATAATTAACCTTTAAGAGTTTTATCATTGAAATGGACTTATTCAGTAAATAAAAGTAAGTAAAAAGATAGCAAAACGTACGATACGACTGCCTTCGTCGGAGAGAGAGTCGATCGCTGTCGGATACTCACTCAAATGGAATACAAGCGATGCGGCTAATCTTGCTTTCACAACATCCGGAATGAATGCGCTGATATGACCCACCGACTGACCGCAGAATGCAATCGCAAAAAATACCCTTAATATGAAGAAATTTACTCATTCAACCGCGTAAAACTCGGCCCTCAATGACCTGGATATCGGCTGTACATGCCCCTCCAGAATGCCTTTAATTTATTCCCATCGAGGATCACCATAGTGACTTCAGTGAGATAAAGAATTGCAAAATGCGTAACCAATGAATTCCAATCAATAGATTGTTGCATGCTTGGAACCGTTCGGATATATGAAGCCAGCTGTACGATATAAAACAATAAACAAGTTGATTACGATTCAGAATAGAAGACACAACTGAAACCAACGCTGAATACCTCTGTATACGGGAATTTGAATCGGTATTGTCAATCGAGGTCTAGAATGGTTTTCTGAGGATAAGGAATTGCAGGCTCCAAACCGTTCTCGGGTGCTTCCGGAATTCAGTGTCTGTGAATGAATTATTTAAGCGTCAAAACCAGTGCAGTCATTTGGGACTTTAAACTGCGAATGGCCTCGAACAATTACCAATTTCGGTGCCCCCCCCCCCCGCCCGAAAAAAATGCTTAAGGGAAAAAACACTAATCCAAACTCATAAGCCCTCATTTCCAGTGGAATGCTCTATCACTTGAGGTACTACAAATTTAGACCTTTAAAAATCACAACTAATTAATCAAATAATCATCTCAATAAAGGTTATCACTTCGTATCAATCAATAATCAACATATCATTGAAAAATAGCGTTAATTACCTGTAGACATTGATAGGTTGCATAAGTGCACCATCGACGAATAATGATCCTAACCAAAATGCAAGTGCATACATAAAAAAGATCAATGACTGTGAGAATGCAAATACTCCACCATAGATATGCGCTCGTTGCATATTCTCTCTGAAATTAAGAAAATTCAACAACAACAAACCTACAGTTCAAAAAAACTTACACTTATTTTGGAGGCGAAACAAGTAATCATTAATTTAATTAAAAATAAATGAGTGAAAATAAAGCGATCAATTGAAAAAAAAGGGTGTCAAAAGAGGTGCCATGATAAGCGCTTCTGATTTCATTTTATCTGAACAACCACTTAATTATATGGATACGATCACCCGTACAAGACTTTCATAAAAATCTCATTGTTCTGCAACTTGAACCAGGTAGTATGAAGCTGAAACCGATTGCAAAATGTAGGTAAAATTCCTTGACATGCCTGCAGACTTTTTAGAAATTGATGGATCGACGTAAGAAGATGAGGCATGGGGATGAGTTTTCGGCATATATTATATAGGTAAAATTTCTTAGCTGTAGGTCCTCAGTAGAAGCTAACATACACATATATATATATATATATATATATATATATATATATATAGATATATAGATAGATAGATAGATAGAAAAGATATCACCGATATGCAGCTGAGTACATCTGCAAAGGTATGCAAATTTGAATAAAGACCTGAAGGGGGTTTCTAAATGGTGCGAATATTCACGAGTGAAAGAGGATTGTTTGTTGAGTGCCTGTACTGTTCGAATATTCTCGACGGCCTCGGTGGCAGTCCTGCCTGCCTCTTCGAGAAGTTCTGTCTCTCGAAGTTGCTTTCCAAACTGTAAAATTAATTCCATTAAAATCATTTTTCATATAGAAAATTCTTGCAAAAATCCTCCCTACCATATAAATAAATATAAATATAAATATAAATATAAATATAAATAAATAAATATATATATATTCACTCCAATTACAATTTACAAAACAGAGACGATGAGAAGAAAGAGAGATAGGAAAATGGGAGGAAAGAACATTGCGAAAGGGATGGGAAAGGAAGTAATATAGCGATGGAAATGATGAAGGAATGATGTAGAGCGATAGGAATGAGAAAGAGAGANAGGAATGATGTAGAGCGATAGGAATGAGAAAGAGAGAAGCAAAATATGAGCAATTTCATATATGTAACCTGTAATCGCATCTCGACATATCCACTGCCAAGAATAAGAGGAACAATTGCGAGAAGGATAAGTGCCAATTGCCAACCGAACAGAAATCCGATCGCGATCGCTCCAAGCAATGTCACCACCGATGCAACCACCAATGGCAATCGTGTGAACACCTAAACTCTTGAACATCGAATACAGTATCTCCTAACAACTTAGCACGACAATATACTACTGTAATTTCTCGACGTTTTGACTGCTATGGCGTTAGATGATTCCTAGAAAAAAGAAATTCCCAACATTATAGTACCCCATCAATATAACCCCACTGAGCTGCAAGATATTTGTTTCAGTAGAGGCTTATTGAGTTGTTTGGAGAGAGAGGGGAGGGAGCCCTTTTTACCTCATTTCAACACGTTTACATCTGCAGTATATCTGACCATATATAAGCAAGGAGCAACTTCAACACTCTGAAAGTAATATAAAGCAATGCAAGTTTTCGAAAATAAACCTGCGGTCTTAATGGGAATTTTCCGAAAACAGAAAGTAACTTTAAACATCTTTTAAAAATATTCCTCACATAAATTTTCTGGACGTATGGGACTATTGAGCATATCAGAAGATAGGGAAGTGTGTCCGATATACGAAAGTTCGATGAATTAATATCGAAGTCGTAAAGATTGTTTAGCGATTTAGTTATGAATATATGAAAAACATGACCCCATGACGGGAAACAGTCAACGTATTTTCGACTTCAGAAAGTTGATTGAAAAATTATGCGGGAAAGTGCGCCAGAGTATCATCCAAATAGCGGATACGTACTTCTATATTTCAGCTCACTGCACCAAAATATATGAAAAAAAGCGATGCCCTACGGGCACGCAGGTTTTTATATGTCTTATGCAATAAATAAAGGTTTATGCGCATTTGCAAA
>JAARMF010004489.1:0-14935 GCA_022844705.1 Toxascaris leonina
TTCAATCCTTTTCAGTGTCACATACCCCACAGTGACATTACAAGTGCACTTGAAGAAACAACCGTACGTTTTTTGATATAGCATGTGCTCTATGAGGCACAAATTTCCAGCAAAAATCGCCTAACATTTTACACATATACTCAAATTTCCAATGGAAGAATTGCTTAAGAATTGCTTACCTAGAACCCTGTGATTATCAAATGCGACTCTGATCTGGAAACTAAGCGCAAACCTTCCAAACAAAGCCAATTCACCTTTAGAGGACGGCTTAGTGCAAAAATGAGATCCATAATGTGTTTTTGACGGTATATAACGACGTACTCAGAGGCGTAAGGAACTGTAAACATTCACTAGTTATCGGCAACTCTTTTCCTGTGACATCAGCAGTGCCAATGTTCTTTTCTTCTCAAATCACCAATGCCAATGTTCTTTTCTGGTTACGTCAGGAATGCCAACGTTCTTTTCTTCTCATACCGCCCAATTCAATGTTCCTTCCTTGTCACATGACTGCTGTTATTGTCACATAACTACAGTTGGTTGAGGACATGCAAGCCTACTCGTCACAGTAACAGATAATTGAAGAGCAGCAGGAATCCGAATTTGTCATAACATTCGGAGGCGTGGCAAAAGCATTTCGTTGCATAAATGAGCGTGAAAAAGATGCGAGTGAAAGAACATGCGGCTGCCATAATATTCCTTCCGCTAATCTCCGACATCACCTCGACAGCCATCAACGGCTGATCAGCCACATCGATGCTTTTAACACGTTTCAGCGGAAGTTGTCCACTGCTTACGTGCTCTAACGTTATCAATCTGTTGGTTATTTTGAAGAGAGAGAGAGTAAACAATAACACTCTTGGATAACTGATCCACGAATAACGCTTCAATAACACAGGTCTCGAATCCACCATGCCAAAGACTAGATATAACACGCAACGTCAGCGTATACATCAATGGCTGTGGCTCTTCAAACCTATTGCAGTACGACGGAGAGCAGTAGACATGTGCGCACAACAATGAAACTTTCGCTAACAAATGAAGCGCAACCGCTTAAACGAACTTTTTCTAGAAGAAAGGGGAGTGAATCGATAACGACTCGCAACGCACGCGGTGATGCTTCCAGTATATCAGATGCATCTGACCCCTGTCAGTATCTGAAAATATTTGTGATCCAGGCAACGCTTACAGTCTTATTCATGAAATTTCAGTTCTTTTTCCAGCGAACAGTGTTCAACAGCTCCATCATTGTTTCTGGATTCAAATAAACAGAGAACTAAACCGATCAAAAGCAGAGGGAAATTTCTCCCTCACATCGGTTATTCTGATAAAAAAAAGTGGCAATCGAGGTGACAAGACAGCTTATGGACTTAAAGCGAATAACCCACTGTGAAAGAGGGTTCTGGCTAAGCAATTCTTCCATTGGAAATTTCAGTATATATGTATAACGTTGGGCGATTTTTGCTGGAAATTTGTGCCTCATAGAGCAGATGCTATACCAAAAAGTGTATGATTGTTGCTTCAACTGCTTTAGTAATGTCACTGTAATGTATGTGACACTGAAAAGGATTGAAGCTGAGAGCAGGTGCTCGATAACTCATTTGAGGTGTCATTTGCACAAGCCAAAGAAAGAGAAGTCCAGTAACGCCACAGACAGAACACAGCCGAAAATTGGAAAGTTGCATTACTTTGATAGAAGCCTGCTCATTCACATTCACTTTAGAACTTTCGTCAGCGGAGAAGCCATTATTCAAGTGGTTCGAATATCGAACCTACATTCCACGCCACTCCAGGTTTTGGGTATCTTTTCTGTCACGCACTTTGTTGATGTTTCATGTCGTTCCTCTTGAGCAATGTTTTCGTTTGAATGCTTCCCGTCATGTTTTCGGCTAATTTAATGGTGCTGCCCTATATTCTCCGACAAAAGTCGCTCTTTTTACTGTTTTCGAGGCCTCTTTTTTTTACTGTGGTCTTCGCAAATCTGCACACTGTAGCGTAGGGGCGGAAAATCGTCGACTGCAAGCGCGTCAAAACGCGAAATTCATCACCATCATCATTTCCTCGCTCGTTTCCCGAATTCCCCCGGGGTCAGCNGCCATTATTCAAGTGGTTCGAATATCGAACCTACATTCCACGCCACTCCAGGTTTTGGGTATCTTTTCTGTCACGCACTTTGTTGATGTTTCATGTCGTTCCTCTTCAGCAATGTTTTCGTTTGATTGCATCCCGTCGTGTTTTCGGCTAATTTAATAGTGCTCCCGTGTATTCGGGGCCAAAGTCACTCTTTTAATTGTCCTCCTCTTAATTACTCCTCCCCCTTGCCCCGCTCCACCCGTCCTCCTCTTCCTCCATTCTTTCTGACATACAGACAACCACCCATCCCCGAAAACCCTGCTAACAGAAAATAGAGAGAGACGAATTTCACGCAGGGCTAGCATAAGCATGTTGAAAAGATATTTCCGACTACATCGTCTGNGAGCAATGTTTTCGTTTGAATGCTTCCCGTCATGTTTTCGGCTAATTTAATGGTGCTGCCCTATATTCTCCGACAAAAGTCGCTCTTTTTACTGTTTTCGAGGCCTCTTTTTTTTACTGTGGTCTTCGCAAATCTGCACACTGTAGCGTAGGGGCGGAAAATCGTCGACTGCAAGCGCGTCAAAACGCGAAATTCATCACCATCATCATTTCCTCGCTCGTTTCCCGAATTCCCCCGGGGTCAGCTTGTGTGCCATGTCTCCTCCATCTTGGTAGCGCACAGTTTAGTGCGGACGAATTGAAGCACTAAGAATCACTAGCTGTAATGTGCAGTTGAACATGGATGGCCATATACTGCAACATTCCATCATGTGTGGGATCTTTAAGTATGGCACACAAGATGAAGCGGAGATAATTGAAATGAGCGAATGCACAAAACATCAACAATAAGCAATTCGCAGCCGAACGGGAATGCTTTTTAGTCCAGTAAGACAACTCATTTAAATTTGTGCAGCAGCGAACGAAAGGAAAGTTTTGATAATTAGAATCCTCAAAAGCGAACAACGAGCACGCTCGTAGCTCACCCACGTTTTCGCAAGTGTCAGTCGATCGATGCGTTCTGAAATAAATGAAACTTTCGGTGCTGTTAATTCGTTGGGGATGCTGCAAGCATTGAAGCAAATGCACTGAATCACAAATTATGGCTGTTCTGAATTCGGATGACGAATCACTAGTGAATGGCATCGGCCTCTTCTCTACGCTTCTTATCGAGATCCTCAAGGAACTTTTCAGGTTGTTACAGCCGGATGAAACCCTCTTGAACTTGTCGGAACCATTCAACCACAATTGCAATGCCCTTGGCCCGAATTCTGGAGTTCTCAAACGCAAAATTGTTCGAGCATCTTCTGTCCTGCTGATAATCGCACCTGTAGGGCACACTGGCCGGGCCTCCATCAACGTCGAGGTAAGTGAAAAGTTGTCACTCATCTAGATCGTTTCGTTTTTGCGATCGGAGCCAGCCTCTCTCACTACAAACATCACAGGTTTACAGAGTTTCCTTTCTTCATGTAAACTGCATTCCTATCAACAACGACCCCTTGCAGGATTCCTTTCACTGTATCAAAAAAGGCTATCTGTTCTTGAGCCGTGCGACCGAAAACTTCTTGAAATTGAACTCAAACGTGTCCTTCATTACCTTCGTAGACGTCGTAATGCGGGCTGAAAAATGGACTAGAAAACTACATTCTACCAGAAAGTTTTCCATCAACTTAGTCTTTCAGTTCGAAAAGAACAGCAAAAATATGATCTGCTACAAGCAAGATCTGATGACGACCTGAGCAGAGAAATTGCAAAATAGTTAATTAACCCTAGGCCAACTTCAAATAAAAACAAGTCACCCTCACCGACATATTGCCGATCCAGCAAGTTCGCTGCAGCTTGAACGCAAGGCCAGCAAAAGATTTTATTTTTTGACTTCACGTCGAACATGTTCGACCATTACACTTCGAAAAGGCACTCTCAACGAAACATCCCAAACTTTCCATTCCGTCTCCGCTTCTTAAAATTCACCGAGACACGTGGGCTACGACGTAAATCGAAGAAATCCAAGCCATTTTGTTCACGAAAGAACAAAAGCTCTAATATAGAATGATATACAGCTCGACCAATTAATGATGGCAGAGCATAATTCCGGGTCGTAATTAGCAGCTTTCACATGTGGAACATATGGAGAGTGCCATAAACATGTGGAATAATCGGCCTATATTTTGAGCCGTCCAACCACAATACGAGCGTTCACAAACGGCGCGTTTTTACGTCATCCACTCGTTTAAAACGAAAATCAGTGTTTTAGATCACGATCAGCGTAAAATGGGTGGAAATCCCTTCTCCTTCAAAACAACACAATTCTTTTTAGAGCCAACGAAGCATCCTGAAATATGGAGAAGATATTCGACATCTTGCAACATGCGTTTTAATTTCTTAACTCCATTTTCAGCATTTTCAGTGGTTCCCAAACTGCAGGTAGCAGACAAGCTGGAAGAACACGCCTAAAAGCAAATGTCTAGCATCGTCGAACGTGCCGAGTAAACTCCAGCATAGTTCAGCTATGTGTGCACAAAACTCCATTTTCCTAATTAAGACAACCTTTTGCTAATACTTTACTCACTCCATTACACAAGACAGCAACCGCCGCATAACTCGAACCCTGAAATTCCGGATCCGAAGCCTGGCGCTATACTCATCATGCCATAAGTTCCGCCGGTGAATGCTCGATCGGTCTATTTTGCCTAAAATTGTTAAATTTCATCTTTTCGCCTGTTTTTTTTTGCGTTTTGCTGGAGAAGGGTATGCTATTCGGTTCGATATGCTGTGACAGTTTGAGAATCATCACAATTCAACATATTTCATCATTCCTTTTAATTCATATACATTACTGCTATTTAACGTTCTCATATTACTAAGTAAGATTCGTGAAACCCTCATGCCAGCAGCAAAATCCAACGGGTAATGTTGGCTTCTCTGTCGCCGTCTCTGGCACACCTTTCCATGTATCATTCGACCGTGCGCAGCAAACTCAAGGCTGAAATCATTATCTCGCCTTGGCCGCCTACACATGAGCAAATTTTCATGGGATTTAACCGACTGTCATGAAAATGAATGCCAAAAAAATGAGAACATAAGCACGGTAGCAGAAGTTACGGTAAGCAGACCATTTTACTGACTTGTGTGCGTCAGCATCACAATCTTCTTCAAGGCAGCAGAAGTGCTCCAGATCGCATCTTATATTTGCTGTCGTGGCAACTAAGTACTGTGAAGAAAATATTGCGTCGGTTGGTGCCCAATTCGAGCTCCAACATATCCATGATCATTAGAAGCAGGTCAGTTTGTAAGACGCAGAAGAACTACGGCGTAGACTACAGCAAACAAAAAGGCAACTGAAAAAAAAGGAATTAAAATAGATGTGGAAACGTCGACAAATAGAACAAATATAATAACGGACAAAAACCAGATCGGGTAGAGCAAATAGGTGATGGTCGTTCCTGCCCTAAGCGTCGAGGGTTCTCGTGCTGGTCGTGGGTTAGCCTTGTTGGAAAATCGACATGTCCACGAGAAACCCACGAATACGTCCAACCAGAAAACGCATTAAGCCATCGTGTTTAAGATTTCAATGATTGCTCAGGTGAACTAAAGTTGAACCTAAGAAGTTTGTGGTGGCAAAAAACGAGCTATAGAAAACTGCGAGGTAAAAGTATAGCTTAAGTGCAGCTAAATATATTGCTGGTTGGAAACTGAAGTGTTTTCGGCGTGTAGCGAGGCCCGTTATGGATGCACTCAAATATAGCGTGTCTTCGGATATGAAACTGAAAATGAGAAGCTGAGGCCAAAATATAAATAAAACAAGAAAGCAGCTGGAAGCTTGGTGCACATGCAAGTCGTCAACTGCTGCAGCAGCTGCCCTTGCCTTCTTTTACGCTAAAAAAAAAGGATGAAAGAGACGTTTCTGCAAATTCTGTAAGTTGATGAACGCTGCATCTCGGAAATTCGGAACAGTATCTTCCGAAAATTTGTCTTTAAAGTCATTTCAATGGATAGTCTGCAGGCATGCGGCATCAGTTTCATTTCAACACATCAAGCAGAACGAATGCTAGTTATGCTGCTACTTTTAGTTAAAGCACTGCTTTTATTGGTTCTCACTGTATCTTATATATTCATTAATTGAACTGATTTCCAGCAATTTTCCCCACAATGCCTCACTCTATCAATAACTTCTTGAAGCAGCTATTTCTACCAGAAGATTCGCATGAACGAGGCTGAAGATGGGAAAGGGATGAAGGAGATGAGAGGATTTGTATTATTCTGCTGTTGGCTTCTTTCGAAACGAGAGTACTGATGAGACCGAGACGGTATGCTCCACCGTACGTTAAGTGCTTTTCGACCGGTTCAAGTACCTTATTGTAAGAAATTTTGACCGTTTGTTGCAAAATTGATCAACTTGCTCTTTTTTCAGCACTCTCTCGATACAGGAGTCATTACTGAGGCTCGCATAAAAGCTATGATGTGTTATCGAGTATTTTTTTTATTTTAATACTATTTGTTCTTGCTAAGGGCTGTTAAATACAGAAACTAAAATCGAGCAAGAATAACCCTGCTTCAGCCATCATAAATTTGGATTCTTCAACCGAGATTAGCATGAAGACATGAAGCAGCCATCCATTTCACTAACGATGATATCAACAGCATTCATTAATTCAGCAGCAGTCGCAACTGCTGTTGTCGATTCAGTACCAGTCCTCTATTTCATACTTGAGAGTAGCATTAGAACTTATCTGCTGAGTAGTAATCGCCGATTTACTTTCAGCCGTCTACCCAGTAGCATCCATCTATTTCCTGGCAACACTGGACAAGCTGAAATGAATTTATTTTGATCACGGCGACATGGTCTTTAAGTCTCACACAAATACACAAGTCTTAATAGTTTCACCATAGATCAGGCCCCGGTTAATAGACCAGAACGCCCTTGACAGTCGTTTGTCGATTACTTCATCGTCATTAGATAGTAGATATTGAACCCGTACGGCATTTCATCGTGCATTATATAACGCAAAAGGAGATGAACACAGCGAAACAGTGCAACCACATGCTCATGTGGTGTCTCTCAGACACCACTGCTTAACTCCTGGAAGTCCTTTTTTTCTTTTTTTTTTCGGCTGCCTTCATGCTTGCGCCAAAAACATTACATGTGGTCAAATTTTCCAGGGTTATGTATCATTCCGATGGAATAGTTGTCGGCTTTCACCAAAACAGGGTTATCTTTGTAAGCGGTGGCTTTATTAGTTGGTAGCGAAAACAGATTTTTGTAAGAATCGTGGCTTGGATATCATACGAACATTTTTTTTCACTTTCTGATGTCTGTAGTGCCTCAGATAATGTTTCGTTTTGTTACATTCTATAAATTTTTTTTGAGCTGTTTCCTGTGCCTGATTCTCGTGCCACTTCTCTCAAGGTTATTTGAATGATGGAGTATGCAAGATTCTTGCTAATTGTCGCTAAACACCATAGCCATTTACATAGATTTCTATTTCTGGTACAACTACATGAGGCTTCCGCCATGGTTTGATTGTTATGGCCGTTATGATTGCTCCTGAAGAGATGAACATTGTCTACGGCTGCTAGGAAACAGACGAAAACAGTTTAACATACATCTGTTTACAGCTATTCCATGTAGCAGCCGCTGATTAGTCCCTAGGTTGTAGTTTCTCGGCCACCATATGAACCTTTATTTCATTGCAGTAAGTCAGCACCAAAACAATACAAACCACAGCATGCTATCACCTTGCAGCATATTGCGTATTCTCGAGAAAACGACAGCTGAATAATTTCTTTCTCCGAATGGAAAGAATGCAGTATGCAGCAAGCTCCGGTCCAGAAAATGCAGTGTTCTCATGAGCAAAATTTCTTGGATGAAACCGATATAAGCATTTTAAAGAATTTCGTTTTTTTCATATCGATGTGAGTCGTATTGATATAGCAATGTGTACTAGGAAGCTAATATAACAAAAGGTATCCGAGATTGCGGCAGTGATGATTCCGAATCGCTGAGGAATCGCCCTGAAAAGGTGATCAATGGAAATACCGTGCTTAAGTGCATCCACTGAACACCTGAAGTAATTGCATTCGAAGATTTTGAAGACACACAGGCGGAGCTACCTTTCTACTTGAGAACGTGTACTCAAAAAGAATAGAAGATCTTTATTAGCAAAGTAATCGGTTATTAGCAAAGTAGTCAGAGTTCACAAGTAAGGCTTATCCGGCAAAAGATGGTAATTTGATGAATAATCTTCGTATAACAAGCAAAATCAAGGATGTGAAGCATCTGTTGATATACGCAAGAATTGAAGGTCGATCGCGATCTAAATTCATACTAAGCTGGGCTTTCAACACGTCCTGCAATATTGCTGCAAACAGTGTAAGTCTATCGGCATGTGACGTTTCAACGTAAGAAACCAACGATCTATGCGCGATATTTGTTTCTGTGAATGAACCGAGTGACGATGCCCGTCCGTTTTCGACGGATAAAAGGTGCGAGCAAATGACGATTTGCAAATTTTACAGCAATTCTCATTCTTTCCTGTTTAAAGTTGCTCATGGCAACGTCATTTCTGCTAGCACCTCGAGTGTTTCGATTCGAAGCGCAAATGAAAACACTAGCAAAGCATTGAGATATCTGCATGAAATCCGACATCTAACCTACATTCGAAGGCTGCCTATTCCTTCAACACTGAAGCCACCGTGATAGCCCTGAGTGGTGCAAAGGGGAATAAAAAGAACGCATTTTCAAAAATCATCGCTCCCACGGCAACAGCAGTACACATGCCTGTGCAGTAGACCAGTGAAGCAGCAAAACGAGACGGTGTGCATATTCCTTTGACTGTGAGTATAGGCTGTTTATAAGAAGCCTGAAGTGATAGATGTGCCAGAAATGTCGTAGCATTTTCAGAGAGGCGGTTCGCTTGACTGCGTAAAGAATTACCCACATGCAGTGTGATAATTACTCTGTGAAAGCGCATAACTATACCACCGCTTTTGCTAGCCTACGTTCAATCAGTGCATCAAGTGCACGAAATAAACATAATATAGGGAACCGACATGCAGCCATGGGTTGGATGGATAGACTTACCAATCGCACTAATACGTGCATGAGTGGAGAAACACACAGCGACTACTACGCAACTTGAATCGAGAACAGTTGATCGATCATATACCAACTCACCAGCTCCTACCCTGTCAGGAGCAGTTTATAAATGATTCGCTTCAATAACGGCATCGTGTGAACTGTAATTGTCCTATACCGAGCGCTTCTTAGGGAAAAAAGGATTTTTCATTATGCGCTAAGTATATTTGCCATTTTATCGCTGTCCGGAACTAGTGTTTCTTAGTTTCTTAGTTGTTTCTTAGTTAACTGTTTCTTAGTTCAGAACACCGGCCACAAGGATTTCTCTAAAATGAATGATCGGTGGCTGCTCATGTCTAGAAACACTTGCTTCAGATGTTGGGACAGCGTGCGGCTAGGGACTGTAATTGATCGACAAAACAACACAGCAGAGTGCTTTCTTGTTGCAGATTTATTAGCGCGGACAGATTCAGACGCTACTGCAGTACTGCAAGGAATCTTTTTAGTACACTGTGTTCTCGATCATGGCTGAGTGCATTTCGCGAAAGCTATTTTGTGGTTGGCGACTAGCGAGTGTCTTTCATTGCATTCCTCAAAAAGTACACAGTTATTTAGATGAATAAAGTAGCATGAAACCATATTTTTACGAGTCGATTTGCCAAGTTCCCAATCGCCAAAAAATATTTCTTTAGCAAAGACTTTTGTTGCTTGTTCGTTTTTTTCTAGCCTAAACATTGGTATAACTTTCAATTCAGTAGACCAGTTGACCAAGGTTTAGAGTGTAATTGCTCGGGCTTGCTGAGGGTTGCATCCAAGCATTACCTTATGCATATAAATATGGCTCCCAAGAAGTTGCGGCGAGAAAATGAGTAAAGCAATAACGTCGCGCCATAGCTAAAGAACCTCCATTTCGTTCAAGTCATGCGCTTGAAGCGATCAATTAATGCCAGAAAGAAATATTCAATGTGCAGACTTATTTTGCAAATTAAGATAAAAAGCAATATTTTATAGAGTAGCTCATATCCAAAATGAAATCGTCACAACCAATCGTTGCTACATTGTAGTGTGCGCTATCGGGAGTGTTTATTCCCCTTCATTCCATGCAGAGAGAGCATTGTTCGCATCGTCTTCAACTGGCCATTTGCTTCTATCTCACTAGTCGTCCGAATAATCGTCATTCAAAGTGGTTCCTCCAAAAAGTTTTTAAAATTAAAGACAAATGAAAAACCCTGCAAATCATTGACGATCCTCTAAATTCAACTTGCTTGTTTTAGTTAGTTGCCATATGCGTACGCCTACCTCCGTTGAAAGTGACCAGTTGTTGACAAAGCAAATGCACACTGAACATTCCACTGGGACCTATCGTAATGCGGAGTGTAGTAGCAACGAACAACTTCACTTAAAAAATCACCTCAGCCATCACGTCAGCAGCCATCTTTATTTTCTTGACCCCCCATCCCCCACCACTGGAACATTTAAGCTGTACGCTTGTCCTACATGGACAGCTTAAATTTTCAAAGCTTAAATGTTCAACATTTATGTAAAGGTTAAACGTTCAAATAATCGAATGAACACTGAAATTTTACGTGTTTTGGGTCTCCACTGCAAAGCTTGAGTTTGTTCACTGCATTGCTAGTTGGAACATATTGTAAAACTGCCCTACTCCTAGGCATTACCTGCTTAATGGGCTGATAAACTGTGCAGAAGTTTATGACCATTGAAAATCTTTCAGGCCTTTCATGATGCCTGGGAAATGTTCGCAGCCAGTGTAGGGTTTCTGTGGTGCAGTTTATATCAATTTGTCACTCCTGTTTAATTCTATTCTCAATCGTTTCTGGTGCTACGAATCGAACTATCAGAAAATGGCGCAAGTACAAGAGGACGGTCAGTATTTGTGGTGGACGATTCAGCGTGTCGCTTAAGTCTGCGCACCTAATGGTCACATCATGGTCAAAAGATGCCCAAAATGAGCCAGCAAATAAGCCAGAACGAAGACAAGAAGAGACCTACTTCGGCAACAAAAACATTTCATGATGAGATAGCCGAGGCAGACAGCTGCCACAAATCCAGCGCATGATAACACTACCACGAACCAGGTCTGCAAACAATCAGTGACGACTTTTTCGAGTCAACATCTCTTGTATACATGCAGATTTCCGGAACCGTTTATTGGTCTACTGTGTTCACAAAACGGTATATAGGAAAGCGGATTACAAAGATGACCTCTTACCACCTGCCGTCTGATGAAGAAGGCCTTTTGTCCTCCCTTCCTGTCTGAAAATTTCTGCATCCTCCATCTGCAACACTACGCTTTCGCTACTTCTCCGTTCTCATATGCACCACTTCGTAACCAAAAGGCCAACATCATCGTGAACGATCTTCTTCGAGTCTCACCAGTTGAAATGCACTGGTAGCATTGAGTACCTTTACTACTACTGACTAATCGAGCATATAAACTGTTGGGGAAAGATAGCACCACATATATCATCAAGAATTCAAGAAGCTCATCATGATATTAAGCTGCGATAGGTTCAGTTTATTGTGGAAGCAACATATCGTTTCGTCTGCGCTAAAAAGGATAAAATAGGGATTCGAGGCAGACAGAAGGAATGGCAGAGAGATGGGTGATAATTCGATCCACCAAGAACTTTTTGTGTGATTCAAAAAATGGCAGAGGAGGGCGCTAAGGACAAAGGCAAAGGCGAATGGTTTGAGAAACACAGCGTACTTCTCTGTTCTCCTCAAGGTCTAAAGCATGACGCCTTCAATTGCCATTGATATTCTAGATGGACGTAAGTACAAGAAAGCAGGGACAGTCAAGCAAGCCGTCGGAAGCCAATGTTGCCTGAGAATTCCCTCCTCTATTAATCACTGTTTCAACCCTACATTCCAAAAAATTCCGCATCCCCTCACCCCTTTCACAACTCCGCTGAGAATTTAAACGCTGCTTTGAAGCAAGCGGTTTTCTTCAGACGTATATTATGCGTATAGCGTACTCATTCCTGATGATGGCCTTTCGCGCTAGCTGGGGTAGCTTCAGCTGACGTGCGAACGATTCGATTAAGATACTTTTACTGCCCTGATTAAAGTGTACCTTGCACTCCTTTGAGTGGCATTTTAAGTGCCCATAGTCGAAACTGTACTCTTGCAATAAGCGCGTTGAGTGCTGTAATGAGAGTATGTCGATCACTCTTTTCGTGCTGGCAGCGGCAAGAGGTGAGAGGGTTAGCAGCCCAGGATTTTCCCTAAAACTAACCAGGGAAGAATCGCTAAATCGGTGCTCGACAACTGAAATCTTGCGCTTTTATAGTCACTAGCAAGGAGTCAAGAAAAACTCGAAAGAGGTGTTTTCCATAATTTTTGAAGGACTTCAAGCTGCAACTAACCTTGAATGCAAAGCAACAATAGAATTCCATATCGCCACAGCAGTAATAATGATGGAACCGACTGCCTGCAATGTGTCTGAATTTTCATCATTCATCTATAAAGCGATGATAACGAAATAGATGCCGGAAGTCATAAAACAATTCAAGACCAGCCTCTGTTGGCTAATGAGGCAGTACGTGGACCAATTAAAAGTCTTTATTCTTAAAAGCATTCTAGATTTCGTTCACAGACAGAGATACGTTCAAGCAGGGAATAACCGATTATTTTTTAGGCAATCAGCTGCTGTTGTTTTGCACTGTTTGTTAAAAGGCTTACGAAAATTGCATCGATTTCTGCTGCATCAGCAGCGATTATTTTTGGAATCTCGGAATCACTGATGATTTACTCGAGGAAGTCTATACGTTTAAAGAAACTGCTTACGTAGGACGAAAATTGAGGCGTTTTATAATGCTAGGTCAAATTTGGGTCAGTTCGATCGCTGATTATCTTGAATTCCGATTCAGCACCCGCCCCTTTTTTAGCGATGACATTTACTGAGCCTAACGATTACATTAAAAGAGGCCGTACTCTATGTATAAACATATAAATGAAACATATGGACTACACATACGTGCACGAACACGTAAACATAACGTGCCTGTGCAGGGATGCTTCATGGCACTATTCGAGAACCACCTCCCTCCCTTCTCCGCCTATCCAGTAATATGGCTTTAGAATTTGTGCATAACGGACTGATTTGAGCGAAACTTTGGACTAATAGCGAATGAATAACCTGTGGGTCAAAAAGTTGCCCAAGACTTCACGTATGCCAGGTGGATATTTATTGCCGCATATCTTAGGAAATACTGGGTATATTGAGACACTAGAAGCAGCATTTGACTCAGCTTCTCAAAAGACTTCCGATAGTTTATGGGAAACAAAAACCAGATGGCGGCCTAGAATTCGAGTGTCTCCAATCAAAGTGCAAGGGAGAACAATGGCATATATGAGGTCGTCGATGCCTTATGTTGTTAAAATAAAGAATCGTGGTTATATGCTTCACGTTATGCATATTTGCTACTGAATTATGAACGAATTCGTGTCGCTACGTTTTCAAAAGAGGTTCATAAGGATGAGCGCTATAAGCATACCAGGCTTGCATGTGCTAATAGCATCGCTCAGAGATGGGCAATAAACCAATCCAAGGTCTGAGCCAGGCATTTCTTCCATCTGCGACCTAACTGATGTGGTGAGTAGAACAGGTAACAGCAGAATTAAAGAGGATATCGTTGAAGAACGCTTCATAAGGCTTAATATCCTCGGCTGCCGTTGACCGTTATTCACATTTCGAGACCCGCTATTATATGGCCACTCTATAAAAAATCAAAAAAGAACCAACCAAATTTGAGGAATCCGAAGACGCGAATGCGCACAAGTAACTATGCAAGCTAAAACTAGCTCACTAATTAAATGCGGTTAAGACCAATTGAAGTTTTTTTCACACAATTTGCCAGTCACCTCAAAAAAGGATTAAAGCTGTGACTTCTTTCAGTTTAGGAGAGGTGTAAAACAACGAACGGAAACTTGATATTGGTGACTGCAAGGGATGGAGATGAGAAATATAGTCAGAACTCTAATGACATATATGAAGTTAACTTCGAAGGACAGAATGAATTTGATCAATGTGATGACCCGTTCGATGAACAAATTTTAGAAAGATGATTAATCTCATTGTGGTCAAGTTCTCGGAGATAAAAGATGACGCATGAAATAACAAAATTCTTGGAAAAAGAAGGAAAAAGGGAATTTCTCCGACACACTTTCGATAAGATGACAGTGCACTGAGTATCCGTCAACTGGACAATAACGGATTAAACAGTCTTCGCAAGCATATTTTTGTATGCACTGCCCACATACAATGTTTAAATTCTGAACAATGCCCTCAGGGGGATTTCTGTGCAGTAAAATGGTGACACTTTATTTTTACTATGAAATCGTAGAAAATCATAACATGCCTAGAGGCACTAAAGAGATCTTTACTCTTTATGAGAGCACAAAATACTCGTTCCCGATTACGGAAAGGAAGCTGAACAAGATTCTAGTGTTGAAAAGAAGAACGTCATTAGAATCGCCATCTCTTAAGAAGCCAATTTTGCTGGATGGAGGACAACATATCACACCTACCATAAGGGGCCCGGTTGTTACTGCTTAGAAATTGCCACACTGCAGTGTAGCCACCTGTATATTGTCGAGATCCTCAAAATTACTCCTCCCTCTTGCCCTTCTCCATCCGTCCTCCTCTTCTTTCTGACCTACAGACAATAAGCCATCCCCGCTAATCCTAATAAGAGAAAATGGAGAGAGCAAAATTTCATGCAGTGTTAGCATAAGCATGTTGGAAAGATATTTCCGACTACATCGTCT
>JAARMF010004494.1:2226-14922 GCA_022844705.1 Toxascaris leonina
TTGTGATGTTGACGAGTGGATTCGTCGTTGTTCTAGTTCGGAGTAGGGTCGGTGCTTCGCCGTTCTTGTCCCGATGAGGGTATTAGGCAAAGTGATTGTTTGGGACGGGGCCAAGGCTGCAGCTAGGAGGATTAGGGTTGGGTAACGAATAATATATGAGAGGTTGTAACTGAGTGGGTAAGTTCAAGTACCTAGATGCGATGGCTAAGGATTGACTAAGGAAGGAATGTAACAGTGTGGGATTGCAGGATGTTTGTCGATGCGCATAGTTGTGTATTATTGAGGTGGGTGGAGGCGCACCCCAACAAAAAAAGCTGTAACGA
The DNA here is from genome assembly GCA_022844705.1 of Toxascaris leonina. Classification (NCBI taxonomy): domain Eukaryota; kingdom Metazoa; phylum Nematoda; class Chromadorea; order Rhabditida; family Ascarididae; genus Toxascaris; species Toxascaris leonina. The sequence continues at coordinate 2,550 of JAARMF010004494.1, forward strand.
TTTTCGTTTGATGGCGTTGCGCGCCGCATATGTGCGACCGTTGCGTCAATGCCATTCGAAGACCACATCGCACTCCTCAAGCAAGCATCCTTCAATTGCTGTGCATTTTCCTCGACAGGATTCGTCGATGCCTATTTCGCTTATTGCCACTTAACTTGCAGTTATTATCAGTTATTATTTTGCAACACGCTTTTTGACTGATATTTGGCCAGTACTTGACCCTAGTGTTATTTATATTTGGTCGGTTTTTGTCGCCTCTACTGCACCAACGCAATCTTTGATCTCTTATTGCATTATTTGATCAACAATTGACCTTATCACTTTCTTTGAAATATTTTGGCTGACTATTTAGCCGGCCAGTATTTGACATTGTTGTTATATCTGATCGAGCTACCATATTTGACGAATATTTGATTTTGCTGCCGTAGTTAAGTGGTGCTTGATAATGGTCATATCTTTATATGACCATATAATGCACTAACTAAGAGTTTTATGCAAATTGATTTTGCTCATTGAATTTAGCTCGTATTTGTGGAATCGTATTTCATGTCATTTGTTTTTGANCTCATTGAATTTTGCTCGTATTTGTGGAATCGTATTTCATGTCATTTGTTTTTGACTTCTCGTAGCTGTTTTTCACCATTCTCCGCATTTGGACTTCAGGATAAGCTAATCCTAGATTGCTTTCGTTATTGGTAAGTGCAACCATGTATTGGTTTCACACTCCCCTCCCCTCTCCCCACCCCGCCCTTAACATTATGTTGGTTTATGCAGTGAATCTTCGGTGAANTCATGCAGTGAATCTTCAGTGAACGAATTCGAAGAATGCTCAGGATTTGAATTCCCGCTGTGTTCGATTAAAATCGGTTTTTACATCAAGTTTAGACAGGTGGGTAGTGGCAATTTTTGTCATCAACAACGTTTAGAAATGGGCATGTATACACTGAGGGAATCGTTTGTGGCAATTTGACCGAACTTTTTGCATAGGTAATGAAGCGATGCAGCAATTGAAGTTACACAAAAGATTGTAGAATGACCGAGATTGCGGATTGCGTTAATTGTATTGTGCTCTTATTATATCCNGATGGCAACTTTTGTCATCCACAACGTTTAGAAATTGGCATATATACACTGAGGGAATCGTTTGTGGCAATTTGACCGAACTTTTTGCATAGGTAACGAAGCGATGCAGCAATTGAAGTTACACAAAAGATTGTAGAATGACCGAGATTGCGGATTGCGTTAATTGTATTGTGCTCTTATTATATCCCCTCTCTGTGGCAGCTTTGACGTACCCGAATCCTTCTTTGCTTCATTGGTCAACCCAAAAAATGCAAGCTTATGCTGGAACGTGGTGGAAGTTTTTTTGTCCCTTCGTGCTCTCAACCGAAATCCTCCATATTATTGCCCGAAAAAGACGTTAATCAATTGGGCTCTCTTCGTTGCCCTTTCTAAGAAGCGATACTTAAGAACAAACTTACAGCATGCATTGTGCACGATGCGAGGGTATTATTTGCTTGTGGCAGAATATATTTTGTTTTCACTGCTTTTAGTTTCTGATAATTTTGAAATGTTTTGAGCGATGGGAAATGTGCGGCCTCGAAGCTTATTTCCTTAAATTTTTGGGTCAGGTGTATAAAGCGATTTTCTCACACACCTGGAAATGATGTCGGTTGATACTTCAGAGAAATGATCAGTAAGGGATGTTTGATCATGAATAAGTCCTAATAACATGCCAGTATCATGTCTGATAGCGAGAAATCGAGACAACTTCTTCAATAATGTCCAGAAGGAATGTTGCACTGTCGCATTTACTTTCCATAAAACATTTGGCTGTATAATTGGCAGCTCAATCCTTCAGGAATAAGGGGCTCACCCCATATTCCTGAACGATTGAGCTGCCAATTATACAGTTTGTTCTTAAGTATCGCTACATCTCTGGAGGTGTAGTTGTTTAGAAGCAGATTGTTTTAGGTTTTGTCAGTTGTTTTCGGAGATGTTATGCAATTTACCGCATAGTTGCCATTGGAGGCTTTACAATCTTTTTTTTGGAATGGTCTGCAAAAGTTGAACAAACTGCCTAATGAGCGTTTGCAATATTCACAGAAGATGGCTTAGATTACAGCGGTTGTCATAGCAAGCTTAGATGCTTTTTTGCTTGCAGCTAATAATAGATTTTTGCAAGCATGGAATGCTTTTAAGGTATGCATCAGATTTGCATTCAAAGACCACTTTTGCGGCCTTCATAGCCTGAAGAATTGTGACTGTCACTTCTGACAAGCGAGAGAACCCCAGCCACTCAGAACAGGGTGGATAATGGTGCCTTCAGTTTCATTTCACGGAATTCTAAGAGGTATTGAAAAATGACGTGGATTCACCAGTCTCCACCCCCTCCTCCACCTCACCGTCTGCATCGTTCCATACTTTCACCATCCTGTCATCCTTCCGTTGCTGAAGTATAGGTAGAAGTTTCTCATATAACCAGCATGATCTCTATGAATAAAACTTCGATAGTGCAAAGAAGTTTCTATAATCGATGTAGAGATTATGAATGGCCATATCACTGTCTCAAAGAGAAGTGAGCCACAAATAGATTTATGCCGTGTGTGCACGCTTGTTCACTTTTGTTCGAGTCGGCTACATAGCTTATTTTAGCTGACGCTTAGTCGAACGCCGTTTATGTGCCTCGTCGACGTCTTTATGTGTAGATGAAAGAAACTAGTCTAATAGATAAAACAGTGAAGGAAACAAATAACTCTGCATCTGTATTAATGGTAGTTGAGGAATGGAACGAAAGTGTCTTTCGAGAAACATGTGAAATTTGGGAGGGAAAGGTTTGAGTAGAGTTGGAAAGAAACTTTTGTTTTGAAAAGTTGTAGAATAGCAAGGAGAGTCGTCTAAGAGAGCATCTCATAAGGAGCGGTCTGTCTTTTCAATGATTCTCTCCCTCGGTTGTTCCCTTTTTCCAAAATTCCACTCTCACATTCGGCGAACAAGTTCTGTTTGCCCATTTTTGAGCTTTCTGGCTTGTATTTAATAAATTCGAGCAAAACGAAGCCCAAAGCCTAAGAATAAATTTCGCTGCAACTGAATCCGTGCACTCAACATTTACAGACATGAGGACGAGCGTATTGTTGAATGCGAGTACGACGCTTAGTTATTCTACAAATCATTGTCCAGTTAAGCGCAGAGCGTGGATAGCATTGCAGCATGTGTCTTATCCCTTCCCCCCCCCCCCCCCCCCTCACCTTCCCCTCCCTCCCCTTTTGCCTTTATTTCCCCAGGGGCTCCGTAGTCTGCAGTGCTGATCGCTACAAAACGAACTTGTATTTCCTTCTAGTTATGCACATGCATGCATCGTTTCGTCTTGGAGGCATTTCAAAGTATGAAACGCGATTGTTGTGTCATTGATTGGTATGTGTGTGCTGCTGGTACGATGATGATGTTATTTTATAGGTTGTGTAAGGGCTATGTTGAGAAAGAGTCGGTGAAGCAGCAGCTCATAATGGCGATACCTCGCTTACGTGCGAATGCAAGTAACGAGGAGAGGATGGTTCATCCCAATCATATGATTTATCAGAAGATGGAGAATCTCGTGCAGACGATGCTCGATCCCGAAAATGGTGTACCTATTAAGACCGTCAAGAGCTTTCTATCGAAGGTACTCATTAAATTTCAGATGTTGAAGCCGGCGGGAGTGAACCCTTTACATCCCTCCCTCCCCCACCCCCTTCCCGCGGTTCACCCGACTTTGAGCTTCAATTTTGATGGCGATTCAAGGTCTTCATTTGCTGGTTCGATCTATGGGGATTGCTAATTTTTGGCCAAATATAATGTCTGGAAGCTGCTGCAACCTCCTTTCGCTCTCTTTAATTGAGAGGGCGATACAGAGGTACACTTGTGGGGGTGAGAATAAAAGAGTCAGGAACAGCTATGATGGGTGGTGATTCCAACTTTTTTGACAGCTTTCTACTGAACTTCGGGAACACCCAAACTTTATTTTCCATTCGATCACTCGATGAGCGCAATTAAGCTTCATACATAGTTTCGGAATCAAAACTTATCATCGGAAAAGATATGAGGCTGCGTTTCGTCAAATCACTCTCCTCTCACCAATCTCATCCTCTCAACACGGTCAGCCTTGTCCTTTCCTCTTTCCTTCCCTCCCACTCCACCTTTAACCCCAACATGAAGCTCAGACGCATATCTCTCCTTTCCAGCACTCCTCATCCTTTCATGTTTGCTGCAAGAAAAAATAAACAAAACATCAAATAGCAGCGAGCGGTTAAAAGACCTTAGAATTCCAGATTAAAAATTTAGTAAGTCGGCGGGACGTTGTTCTGATTTGTACTTCAGACGTTCTAGAATTGGTTTCACTGCAGAGCACTTCCTGTCTGAGCAGTTATCTAACTAAATTATATGATTATAATGGACGAATTCTCCGGAAAGCATTGACAGAAAAATGATCATATTCATATTATACGGCGCTAAGACGCCGCTGTTATCATTTTGCATGACGTATATTGCTTTATCATTAAAATATAACCACCATTCTACTTTTGAAACATTTATAACACAACTTATGTTATATTTCAGTTGGTTGCGCATTATCTGTTACAATTTGACAGTCCACACCTCAAGTATGGCTGCGTTTCAACTCAGACTCACATTTTAGAGTGTTCTCTAACAAATTCCTATTGTTAGTAGTCTTAGAATTGTTCGTAGTGGGTAGTAGTGATTATGCGATAAGTTGTTAGCCCTTTAGTTGTGCTATCGGCATACCCCATATGCATGAAATTGATTAGAGAGTCACATTCTATAAACACCTGCTGCAGAGTGTATAGAGTAGTTGAGGGGCCAAGAATGAAATGCTGAGAAAGATGAGTGTTGTAGTGGGTAATGTTGTTGTTTGCAGGTTCCATCTGTGTTTACGGGTCAAGATTTGATCGCGTGGATCATGAAGAACATGCAAATGACCGATTTAGGTATATCATTTCGAAGTTTCGAATTTTGTTGTTTTGTTTACGGAGAACCTTCTCACATTATTGGCTGAAGAAGATGGTCGACCACTCACCACTTTCTCCTTCATTCCCTCGCTATATATGTGACTGGTTATTTTGCGTAAGCCTTCAGTGAGGGCTGCATCTTGAAGTTTGTGANGGTTTCACTGCAGAGCACTTCCTGTCTGAGCAGTTATCTAACTAAATTATATGATTATAATGGACGAATTCTCCGGAAAGCATTGACAGAAAAATGATCATATTCATATTATACGGCGCTAAGACGCCGCTGTTATCATTTTGCATGACGTATATTGCTTGATCATTAAAATATAACCACCATTCTACTTTTGAAACATTTATAACACAACTTATGTTATATTTCAGTTGGTTGCGCATTATCTGTTACAATTTGACAGTCCACACCTCAAGTATGGCTGCGTTTCAACTCAGACTCACATTTTAGAGTGTTCTCTAACAAATTCCTATTGTTAGTAGTCTTAGAATTGTTCGTAGTGGGTAGTAGTGATTATGCGATAAGTTGTTAGCCCTTTAGTTGTGCTATCGGCATACCCCATATGCATGAAATTGATTAGAGAGTCACATTCTATAAACACCTGCTGCAGAGTGTATAGAGTAGTTGAGGGGCCAAGAATGAAATGCTGAGAAAGATGAGTGTTGTAGTGGGTAATGTTGTTGTTTGCAGGTTCCATCTGTGTTTACGGGTCAAGATTTGATCGCGTGGATCATGAAGAACATGCAAATGACCGATTTAGGTATATCATTTCGAAGTTTCGAATTTTGTTGTTTTGTTTACGGAGAACCTTCTCACATTATTGGCTGAAGAAGATGGTCGACCACTCACCACTTTCTCCTTCATTCCCTCGCTATATATGTGACTGGTTATTTTGCGTAAGCCTTCAGTGAGGGCTGCATCTTGAAGTTTGTGAACTGATTGTCGGTGATGAAAAAAGCATTTAGCTGCATTTACTGAGCTTGTATTGTCTGTTTGACCGCTAAAAGAGCATGTTTATTTTGTCTATCAGCAGTGATAACACACTTGGCTAAGTTTATAATAAATTAGAGTTCCAGAAGGATAGCTTCAGTCTTGGAAGTGATAAGGTGGATTTGAACAGTTATGTTGATCGCATTATTCTACGTTACAGTTTTAAATTGAAAACCTCAGAAGTTCTCTTCCTCAAACGAGACTTTTTCTGCGTTGTTGACAGGTGTTGTCCCCGTAGAGATTGCATTCTGCTCGCGGAGGTCGTCTTCGTTTTGTCGCTTTCCTTCTTATGTGCCTTTGCATATCGCTTAGAAAGCGTATTAGGGCGAGGTCATATATCTGTGTATATATTCGTCTATCCGTCTTTCTACCTGTCGATCTGATAACGTGAGGGTAGTGCTCGAGAACCACTGAGGATGAAGTTATGAGGTCTTGATGGTTCATTCATATCGCAGCTTAGTTTTCATAACCATCTATCATATTCTTTTATAAACTTCAGCAGCAGCTAGCCTTAGGCATGTTTTTGAAGATAAAAAAAATCAAATACTTTCTATGTCGGTCGGGTTTCTGTTTTACTCCAGTCGGTTTAAATAAAAGCGATTCTTTAATGTAACATTTGGAAGATTTCGTGCAAGCAGTTGAGTTCCTGAAAATAAGAGCATTCTTTTGCATATTAAACTTATGGGTGTTAGCTTAGCTGATGTGAGCACGATGCATCAGTGTATACGATGATGGACATTCTGATGTTGCGTGCTTTATTTTGTGAATCACTCAATGGGCGTTGTATTGAACATATTTATTATTGTAGCGGACGCTCTACATTTGGCCCATCTAATAGCATCTCATGGCTATTTGTTCCAAATAGATGACCACGTGTTGACGGTGAAGAATGATGGTACTTTCTATCGCTTCCAGACTCCTTATTTTTGGCCTTCAAACTGTTGGGAACCCGAAAATACCGACTATGGTGAGTGCAGCATTTTTGTGAATCAAAATCTTTAGACTTGCAGCACTGCTTGATCTCAAGTTTAAGGCCTTCGTAGTGTATATGAAGTATGTCAGGATAAGATAGCTGTTGTGAAGCTTCAAGTAGGATATTTGAGTTCATGTGAATATGAGTTAGAATGCTGCCTATCTTATGATACCAATCAGTTGGAATTGAGTAATCCATTTCTTCAAATTTCGCACTTTGATTTGCAGCTTGTTAAGGTCTTTGAATGTTAGTCGAGATTATCGTTTTATTACTTTGCAAGCGTTACCTGGTTTTCTTAAGTATTGAATGTTATTGAGTTTTTGTTTACACTTTTAACTCTTTAACTTTTGTTTACACTTTTAACGTGTAATTTTATTTCATGTAATTTATTTATCTTTAAATGGGATAATAATAGCAATTAATTATTTGATTACAAAAATTTACAGCATTGTGATACATTCTCGAAGAACGCTTCTTACTAGTTTTCTTCAGCAAAGTGAGGATTTTGCTTTTGAGTGATAATAAGTTTACAAGCTGCATGTTTTCATTCAAATCCACTAATGGTAGAGATGAATTTTCGTTTTCTGTGACCGTTGCGGTAAACGAAGGAGGAGAAATGATCGAAAAACTTAAAGCTTATATTTTTATGAATGAATTTAATGAGGAGAGGCGAATTCAGAGTTGAAAGGTTTTGATATCAAAGCATAAAACTTTTTAAATGAAAATTTATATTGAAAGAAACAGATTTTTAGTAATAAAAATAATAATCGAAAACTGTTGCAGCGGTATATTTATGTAAACGAACAATGCAGAACAAGGCGCATTTGGAGTTGGAAGATTTCGAGGCGGAAAATTTAGCGAAACTGCAGAAAATGTTTAGTCGCAAATGGGAATTTGTGTTCATGCAGGCCGAAGCGCAATATAAGTGAGTTTTTTTGTTGGTTTTTTCTCGCCGAATTCTGCACTCACCTAATCTTTGTTTTAATCCCCTCATCGAGTTCAATTTTTAGGCGTCACTTCACATTAAAACCCATTTGTCGTTGTCGGAATGAGTTAGCTTTCGAGATGAAGAAACTTTGTGCCATACCTTAAGAGGGATCGATATGTCTTCACTTATTGTTGCTTTTAGAAATAGTTGACATCTGATGGTGCCGAGGTCCCTAAATCTTCATAAATCCCTCTCCGTCTTCTCCTTAATAGTTCTGCGAGGGAGAAGCATTTCGCTTCTAAAATTCCATCGGACAAATAAATTCAGCAATTAGAAGTTTGCAGTTGCTGCTTTTCAGTTAATGGGGAAAGCAAGATAAGGGACAAAATGTTTCCCTAGTGGGTTATCAGCTGAAATGTTGGTGTGTATTCGAAAATCAGCTTGCTGATGCTATGCAGAAAAACGGTTGAGGTGAAATTCCAACAAGAGATGAGTTTAAAGCATCGCATTTTAGAGCATCAATGAGTTTCAGCATGGTGTAATCTGACGTTTAGAAAATAATAAAGTTATGGGTTGTGGAAGAATTGCTGTAATGCTTTTCCTTAAAGCAAATCAGATCGACGAATGAGGCTAACCTCGAGAGGGTATTAGGATGGCTCATACGGGTGCATCGATATGCAAGGGCTTAAAGCAATGCGGCCTTCTCTTTGTTCGATGTGACACTACGAGAAGTGAAATGTGCATTTTTGATGCATTATGCTGCCATCGTTTCGATGGGGTGTTCTATCGCAGATGGGAACTGTAATCGAGTTGAATTTTTCAGAATCCTCTCATCCTTTTCTTTGTTGTTCTAATCCAGTTGTAGTCGCTTGTAGCGTTTTTGTTGGAGGTTGATGTCCTTCGTAAGCACGCATCGTTCATTATTCCCTTTCCTCTTTTGCATTTCACCTTATATCAGCAGGAATTGAATATTAATTGTTCCTATAGGGTGGATAAGAAACGCGACCGGCAAGAGAGGCAAATCCTCGATAGTCAAGAACGTGCTTTTTGGGACGTTCATCGGCCAGTTCCTGGATGCGTTAACACGACAGAAGTGGATTTTCGAAAGCTTTCACGATCCGGTTAGTGCTTCTGCTCAAACAATTCCATATGCTTCTTGCGAAAAAATGAAAGGAATCCCGAAGCAGTGGAAATAAAAGGAACTAGTTTACCGGAGTATGAAGTTGAAATGAGATTTGCGCAATATTGCTAAATATTTTGCTCCTTATTGTCTATATCTGTGATAATTATCTCTCTGCATCTATAATTCTACGAGGAAGGTGATTGACAGTAGCTTATACTGACTTGTCGAGACAAGCTGATTTCCCAATTGCGTTGCCTTGAAAGCTGCCTCGTCGTGGGCCTTAAACAAATATGAATTTGTTCGATATTACTTCCGGTCGACACGTTTTATTGGCTAGTATTTGATTGTGGCGCTTTTTTAGTGTTCACTAAGATAGTCACTATATGGTATATTAGAATCCACCTAAATTTGGTTATCGGTTTTAGGTAGACCTAAGTATAGTTCGTCGGGTCATGCAGCGCTGAATGCGGCTGCTTCATCTTCATCGATCTCGTCTCCCTATTCGACATCTGCGGTTGCGGCACATGCCGCACAGATGCCGTCGTGCTCCGGAAGTGGAGCCAATGGAGCTCCAAATACACACGGGTCTCAGGTGTCGCCCTCGGTGTCTCCACAGTCCGGTGAATCAACGTCAGCGTTTACAAGACATTACAGCTACAGTCAGAGGCCCGGTATGCGAAGGTGTACGCAAGTGCAGGACACGCTCAAACAGGAGGTTACTATATCAATGCTTCCGTTTGACTTGTTCGGAGGTGTCTTTGAGATGAATCGAGCAATGACATTTCACAGTTGGTTGTGGGGAAAGGGGAAAGAAAGGAATTGGAGTGATGAAAGGAATGGGGTGAATAGCAGATTGATTAAATAGTTCTCGTGATTGTGAATGAAAATTCATTTTCCTTTCTTATGAATTATTTCTTTCTATCTAGTTTTATGAATTGTTTTGAATCCCCCTAATTGTCTGCCACTTCTTTATGTTAGTTAATATTTTGAATTTTCAGATAAATGTGCTACAAGCTCGATTAACGAAAAATGTTTTGAAAACATCGAAAGTTATCGAGAAGTAAGTTTTATCTTTTTTATGCAAATCTTGTCGAGGTGTTGACATCTCATGATCGTTTTCTGCAAACTTCATGAAAAGCTTTTGTTGGTGATATGCCCGAAGTGATTAGTTACGTTGGATTGAAATGGGCGAGATATTTATGGGTTGGTTTGAATGCATCATATCTACCCTTAAATTCGTATTTTCTTATATTTTGAGCATTTGCTTTTCATTCAGCTTCAGTTCTGATAATTAAGCCTTGATTATCGTTCTTGTACATAAGCAGTTTCAAGCAGTCGATTGTGATTCACTAAGGCTCAGAACTCTCTATTTCAATATACTGAGTAAAAGGATAAGCTTAATGAGAGCCGAAACGAAATAATGAAGTGCTTTCATTGGTTCGGCGAGAAATATTTCATTTTGTCGCTGTTCTGGTCGTCTGTCTAATAATTTTTGGAAGTTATGGTGCGTTGCTATACAATCTACTCAGCAAAGGTGCCATCCCTGTTGGTTACTGCCTGCACTTCTTGCAACAACTTCTCTTCCTTATGTACCTTCGCAAGAGGAACGCACTAAAAGGGTGCGGTATTTGTTTGCAAGTACATCTGTCGATTGCTTCCAACTACTGTCAAAATCGTAAAGAACCATAAATATTTCGAAGAATCCTCGTGCATTCTGCACTTGTCGGATTCATATGTAATGCCGATTGGGTTATACGTGAAGAAAACTTTTGTAGATTTGGATGAATCCACATTCCATGATTGGAAGTAATTTATGGAAATATTCCATGAAGTGTGGAGGTTGTAGATTTATGCATCGTGGCACTTCCTTTGAGCAGCTCTCATATGTTTTTGTTTTGTGATGTTTGATTTCTAATTTTTTTTTTCAAGTTATTTGCAATATTTCGAGCACCGACGTGTATTTGATCCATTCCTAACTGCACTCGGCACCGCAGCAGACCCGTTTCAAGGGCAGCCAAATCCTTGGCTCTCGGATACAGTCGACTTTTGGCAACACGATAAAATGTGGGTTTAACTTTGCGTTCTCAAAATTCAGCCTAGTAAAAGTGTGTACAAACTTCACTTGAAAGTCACCTATTCCAATATTTTGCATAAAATCATATCCGCGAAAAAAGAATAAAGAGCAGAATGATGAACAGAGTGAAATCGAAAGAGAAGCGGTTATGACTCAAGATGACTCGTCTTCTACGTTAACATATTGGTCCATTCCGTTTCGCACTAAGCAAAGCAAATTGGAGTATTTAGCAGTAACGCTGCACTGGGGCACATTTGCGGATGTGAACTCATCGATCCAGGGAGTTGCCGAATTGTGTTATGCAACAAGTGGCAGCGCGGTTAATCATATTTACCAAGAAAGTGGCTCGTTGTGAAAATCTCTGCTCAAAGAATCCTTTTCTGTGCATCACTTCGCTTGCTCATTGCTTTCCGAAGCTTTGCGAAACGCTTAGGTATTAATAAGTTGATAATAATGAGGTTTGAGATAGTAGTCGTCATTGCTATATGCATTAGTTTTGTCCCTTATTGTTAGAAATTGCAGGGGTAATAGACAGACACGGACGCATATGCACTCTGGAGATATGACTGCACTCCAGATAATTTTTTTTTTTTTTCAGTACGGGCGATATATCAATGCGACGATTGAAATTATGGGAGGAATCGTTTGAAGAGTTGCTTTGCGATCAACTAGGCAGGGACACTTTACAGAAATTCCTCGACAAGGAATATTCTGGAGAAAATCTCCGCTTCTGGTGGCAGGTGAGTTGTGACGTTTTTCTTCATTCAGAGTCGAGATGAGGAGAGGAGGCAGGAATGTGACTTTTGGATTGACCACTTTCAAGTTTGTTGCTGAAGTGTTTAGAAGTTGGAGATCGTCTTTTGTTTTACGTGTGGTTATTATGTCGTCTTCACTCATGCTGTTTACATGAAGGTCTCTGNCACTCATGCTTTAGTCTTGGTAAATGGTAAAATCCTAGCCAACTCTTAATAGGAACATTTTCTCCTCGTCTATTATTATACATCAACTCTGCCAATTTTATTCTCCCATCCCGCATGCATAGGTTGTTTAGACTAGGCAAATTGTGAAATCATGGTGCGGCGATGACAAGTAAAGGACTTTGCTTGCGAATGAGGCCAAAGTGTATCAGAGAGCAGACAGATGGAATATTTTTAGGCATTAACGTTCAATATTCGTGCGTTAAACGTTGTATCCATGCATTTTTCACTCACACGCTCTGTTCGTCTGGCAAAGAACTCTCGACATATATCGTCTTTTATTGTCTTGTGT